>JAOXNR010000886.1:0-10548 GCA_028571225.1 Parsonsia alboflavescens
CAGCACATAGATCACCTATTTAAATCAAGTTGGACCTTATTGTATGAAAAATATATGCACAGAAATAATTCAAACAACACCTCAATTTTATATAAAAAATTATAGAAAATTTGTAGTCTTTCTGGGCATAAATCCCAACACTAAGTGCCACCGAGAGATCAATCTCCTAGGGTTTTCCCAAAGGGTGGAATAGTCCACCAAGGGAGAGGAGGCGACTATCAACCTCCTAGGGTTTTGGACTATGAGCCGAATACACCACAATGGGATGTAGGGTTCAAGCTTGAAGTTCCCGAATTTACTGGTAGCTTGGCATCGGAAGAATTTCTAGATTTAATGAATACAGTGGATGAAATATTCTTGCTGAAGGAGGTCATTCCTGATAAGAAAGTGGCATTGGTTGCAATTCGATTTAGGGACAAGGCTACGGTATGGTGGCAATCCTATCGACATCAACAATATTTGGATGGACTTCCCGTAATGGATGATTGGTCCGAATTGAAAAGAGACATGTGAAAGGAATTTTTGCCTTTCAATTATCGTCAAACACTATTTCAGAACTTGCAGAGCTTGACACAAGGTGCGAAGAGTGTAGAGGAATACACCCTAGAGTTTTATCGGATGGTGGCTTGGAATCATCTCCATGAGATGCAAGAGCAGCTTGTAGCACGTTACTTGGATGGAATCCGACCAACAATTCGGGGACGCCCTGCAAGTACACTCTTTTGCTAACTTAACAGACGTATGGACGAAGTCCAAGGTATTGGAAAGGAGTTTGGCTAGGGCTGGCGGCAGAAATCCAGCATTCAGAAGAGGACTACCGGCACCTCCTTCTCGGATTACGCAGGCGAGCAGTCCTTCTTCGTCCAGCGTCTTCAATGCACATACTCAACGGGGTCGAACTACAGTGTAACCGAATCAGGGATCAGGACAAGTTCAAAACCATCCTCCGGCCAATAAGGCAAATGTAATTTGCCATTGCTGTTAGCAGAAAGGACATTATGCCTATGATTGTCCCCGAGTTAGATCCCAGTTGTTGATCCAGGATGGTGCAGAAGGGGATTTCAATGGGGAGTATGATGTTGACGAGTTGGAAGAAGGCGAGGAGAGTGTTGTTGGGCCTAAGGATTTACAATCGGAGAGCTTATTTTACGTCGGATTTGTTTAGCACCTAAGGCCAATGAGGATTGGAAGTGATATAATATATTCAGCACCAGTTGTACCATTAATGGAAAAGTCTGCCGAGTAATTATGGATATAATGAGCTGTGAGAATGTGATTTCGCAGGAAGCTGTATAGAAGCTTTAATTGCTGATAGAGCAGCATATTTAGCCCTACAAGCTTGGGTGGTTGAATAGAGAGACAGAAGTGCAGGTGAATCAGAGGTGTTGAGTGGAGGTTTCGATTTGACCGCAGTACAACTGTATTATTTATTATGATATGGTGCCTGTGGACGTTGCACATTTGCTGTTAGGCAGACCTTGGCAGTATGACAACAAGGTTACGTATGATGGTTTCACACACTGCTACACGGTTAATAGAGGAGTTAAGAAAGTCACGTTGCAACCAATGTGAAATAGCTTCGCGCAGGGAAGGAAGACCATCATTTGTTTACCTTGTAAGGAGTTCGAAGATGAAGTAGGGCAAGTCGAGGTTTGTTTTGTTATACATTGGCTGCTAGGGATGTTTCAAAAGGGGAAGCTAAAGTTCCGGCAAAGGTGAGAGCAGTCCTCCAAGAGTTCACGGATATGCTTCCGAAAGATTTACATCCAGGTCTCCCGCCCATACGAGATATACAGCATCAAATTGACTTGTTGCCAAGTTCCATTCTACCGAACAAGGCTCATTACAGACTATCTCCACAGTAGCATGATGAGCTCATGCGTCAAGTTACTGAGTTGCTTGATAAGGGGTACATCAGGGAGAGCATTAGTCCTTGAGAGGTGCTACCTTTATTGGTGCCGAAGAAGAATGGTAGTTGAAGGATGTGTGTTGATAGTCGCGCTATCAACCACATCATGATTAAGTATCATTTTCCTATTTCGAGGTTGGATGATATGTTGGACCAGCTTAGTAGGGCGACAGTCTTCTCACAAATCGACCTAAAGAGTGGTTATCTTCAGATCTCCATGTAGGAAACGTATTAATCAATATGTTGTAGGGGTTCCCTAGTATCGTCATATTTTTTCTCCAGTTGTGGAGCCATGAAACCCGATGGCATCCTTGCGATTCGGATGTAGCGGACAATCGACGAGAACTCGGTAAAGTCCGTAGTGCTAGGTAGCTCTTGACAAGTAGGAGAGGTTTCTCTCCTCGGTGGATTGGAGGACTACCCCTCGAGGTAGCATCCTTACTCTAGGAGGAGTTCGTAGCGAGCTTCCCTGTTCTTCAGGGTATGTATCCTGCCTTCGGCTACCCAAGATGGCCGCTCGATTGAGCCTATCTCTCTGGTCATATCCTCTTTCACGATTGAGGGTTTCTTTGAGGTCAGTTATAGGTTGAGTTCTTTCTCCCTGTGACCTCTCTTCTACTTAACCTACTTCCCGACTTGCATCGTTGCACAAGGGGTCGGTCCTTACCTCTGAAGGTTGAAACTGACTCGACTGGGTGCGTCTAGTTGGGCCTCTAGGTGGTCGTGAATCTCTCTAGAAGGGCTTTGGAGTACGTCCAGTGGACACGTAATCTCTTCTGCTAGAGACCCCCTCCAAGGCTGTCAACACTCTTTCTAAGAGCACCTCTGACATGGATATCTGGGTTCTTCTAGATCTTTGTGGCCTAGGTGTTTGGATTTTTGCCCAAAAAGACTATCATTTTCTGAGATAATGGATAAAAGACTATAATTTTCATAAATAAATACATATTAGCACATCATGCAATAAGGTCCAAATTGATTTAAATAGGTGATCTGTGTGTTGGGACATTCAGCATGGTAAGGTATGGATCGCTGAAAGTTTAAATCATAAGGAATTGGTTCTTGTCCGATTAATGGAATTGGGCGCTCCATTGAACAAAGTTCATAACATATTAGTCTCCTTTAAGTAGGGTGCCTTACCTTTAGTTATTAGGTAGTGCTCTCAGACTATATGTGTTAGCACATTTTGTAAGTGTAGAACAGGAACATTTAGTGATTGTACTCTAGAGGTACTATCAAAGAAGAGAGAACTAATATCACTGTTGTTACTGTGTGGACACGACTCCATGACATAAGTATGGATTGGTGGTCTGACGAAGCTAGTTCCCTATGCCTTGATATGCTATGGGTAAGATCACATTATGCATATCAATAAACTTGTATGGTAGGTACTCGGAGCTAGTTAGTTGAGACAGACTCATATAATAGAGTCTCTATGCCATTTCAATTATGAGATGGGTTAATCGCTCTTTTGTGTGTTATTCTTAGTTGGATCACTAAACCTGAGGCCTCGGTAGTACAATTGTTATTGTACTGAATATTATTCTAGTGAGTATTCATTGTGATTCGATGGTAATAGAACTAGATACCTCAGGATGGTAGATGCTATTGACTAAGGTGATAGTACGCTAAGACCTAGGCTCAATAGTGGGTTTTACATAGAAGGCAAATGTATCGTTAAGACCTAAACGTTGAGATTTATCTCAATGAGTCTTTTGTTTCTACAGCAATGTATCATAGAGTACATCATCATCTTATGGTGATAATAGAAGATGTTTAGAATGACTAAAGTTTATTACTACTATGTAGTAAGGGCATTTTGGTCATTCTATAGAGCCATAAACATTGTGCCTTAAGGTCCCTAATCTAGCCCTATTGAGCATGGATGATTTTAGATCATTCTTAAATAGGAGATTGGAGAAGGAATTTATTTTATTCTAGATAGCATTAATAATTAATTAAGGGTTTAATTAATCCTTGAAATTAATTATTTGGGCTTGAATAAAATTAATTAGTCATTTTATTTAATCTTATAATTAATTAGGACTTAAGCCCATAAGATTAATTATTATTGGGTTGTTGGGCTTTTAGCCCATAGGAAGCCCATGTATCTTCCTTCTATAAATAGACCTCATGGTCATTTGCCAAAGTGGGAAGCAGAAGACAGAGACAAAGACAAAGAGTGAGAGAGAGAGGAAGAAGTTTCCAACACATAGAAAAATTTCCAAGGCCATTCTCCATGATCTTTAGATTTATCCTTCCTCCACTCCACTCACAGAGATTCTCCAGTCTTCTGTTTTCCTTTCTGTTCACCTAGACAGATAAGGAATAGATTAGAAGATCTTTTGCTTAGTAGATCAAATCGTCTAGATCTATTCCGCATGACGAGACCTCCACGAATTGTCATTCCATGATATCAAAGCCACTATCCTATAAGACCTTGTCCAATGAAGAGGCATGGGAGATCCATGGGGGGTTCTCACAGCATGACCCATGATGAAGTGTTGGCTCTTAACCCCATGATGGCCAAGCAGTTGGGACCTATGATCTTTGGTACAGTCGAGAGGCTATGTGCCATGAAAAGTGGTTTCTAAGGTACTTTAGGTTGTCACGATCCTTTGGGATACGGAGCCAGTAGGTATTAGAGTATAGGTATAGTTCTCATTCTTTTATGTAAGAAAAATTTTAAAATCTTGGGACTCCGGATGTAGTTTTCTAGGGGATTCGGGATCTGGTTTCCTTTCAAATGGTATCAGAGCAGGTTCTAATGATGAGAACGATCACAATGAAGTCTCAGTATTGAACATCCAGAGATCTTTCTAAGTTGCCTGGGTTGCTGCTGGACTGCATCTGTTTCGTTCACTCCAAGGCAAATCAGATAACAAATGAGAGTTGCTGGAGTTGCATATATGGCCACTAGAGCAGGTAGATCGAGAGACAATCGAAAGAAAAAAAGGATCTATTTTGAGAGATTACCAAAGCTGTCGTCTTCAATCGTTGGAAAGATCTGGTCGTGCAAATGGTGAGCAGTGTCATCCAAGCAGCAAATCTGTCCGTTGAGGCCACCACCGGCCAAGCTGCAAACAGCCAGGCATCTACCCTCAAGCGGCCAAAATGCAGGGGCAGGTGGTCGAGCAAAGGGGAGCTTGACAGGAGGCAGAGCAATGCAGCCGCTCCCAGCCAAATGCAGTCAGCAAGGAGGTAGCCGAACAACAGCCGCTCCTGCAGACAGTCCTTGAGTAGTTGAGACAGTCAAGCATGGAAGTTCCTGGAAGTCAAATTTGGTGGCTTCTCAATAGCAAGTTGCCAAGTGTAGGGCAACTTGTAGAATGTTGTAGAAGTTGCAAGAGTCAAATTTGGTGACTTCTAAATAGCAAGTTGCCAAGTGTATGGCAACTTATAGAAAGTTGTAAAAGTTGTAAGAGTCAAATTTGGCGGCTTCTCAATAGCAAGTTGCCAATTGTATGGAAACTTCTAGAAAGTTGTAAAAGTTGCAAGAATCAAATTTGGTGGTTTCTCAATAGGAAGTTGCCAACTATAGAACCATGGAAGTTCCCGAAAGTCAAAGATGATGGCTAGTCAAAGAAGACAGATAGTCAAAGATTGCGGCTGGTCATAGAAATTAAGCTCGAGTTTTAGCAGAAAAGAAGAAGCCCTTAGGTTATTAAAATTCTTAGTTTTGGGCCTTAAGTGTTTTATTAGCCCAATTAGGAGTTTTAATTAGAGTTCTTTCTTTATTGATTTCATGCTTAATATTTTTGTGATATGAAGAAGCATGAAAAGAAATTAGAAGCCACCCTTAGGAAAATAAACAAGATCACTTATTTATCAATTTATTTGATTAAGTGGTCACGTAGGATTAAAACTAGAAAATGCCACCCTTTGTTTTATATATATTATGCGACGTATATCATTCCTATGGGAAACCAAGATTAGGATCATTCTTGAAAATAATTATTTGATTCGGTTCTGATAACTAAGAAATCAAGAAAATAATTATAAGAACGATAATTAAATTCTTTCAATAGTTAATATGGTTATTTTTTAAAAATTAGAAATAGCCTAAATAATTTTATTAAAGGTTTTTATCCTTGACTTAATATAATAAAATCATGGGCTATTATTTCTAAAAGTCATAACCTAGAATATAAACTATTAAAAGAATTAATAAAATATAAGGTTTTATAAGATTGAAGTAACTTCAGAAATTATATTAGTTTAAAGTTATACTTTGAACATAGATATATAATTGAGTTATGTTTTCTTAAGAAATAGAACCAAGATTATATTTTATTAAGTTCCTCAAATAAAAGATTGAGTTGGAGAGGGTACATTAATTTGGACCCATGGCTTCCATTACTTATTTGTGTTAACGGGTTGTTGCTTTCTCGCGTCACCTCATGTGACCCCCTATGAGATGATTGTTCATAAGAACCTAGAAATCAACAGACTTATGAAAAGCTAATTTCGAGGACAAGTGTCGGTGTCGGCCAGCCCATCGTTGGAGGCATTAATGCTAGATTATCCATAGTTTATCATGAGAGTGGCCAGCCTATTGTTGGAACTTCTCTAGATTGATTAATTACAAGATTTTAGTATGTAATGGTTAAACACTCAACTTAGAAAAGCATTAGCCTGCCTACGTGGCACTGTTGTGTTTTCTAAGAGCCGAATGTGGTCATTAGATATTGGTGCATTCGTTGCATAGATCAATATGCTAAGCCACCATATTATTGACTATAGTGGGAGGAACAACTGTAGTCGAAGATAATATGAAAAGAACAATTTGTTTATCACATTAAATTGCATGTTTTATATGTTTAATGTGTTTTTAAAGAATATTTAATTTTACATTTTCATAATAGTTTTGGTGGGATATCTCTTTGGCTAATGGTTAGTTTTCTCTTAAAAGAGAAAGTTAATTGGAGCAAGTTAATTAGACTAGAAAAGAGAATTGCTCAAAGTCCTAAATGTGGAACAATGCGAATAACTTCTACATCCACAGTCTATTTTTATAAAAGAATAAAATTCTATTAAAGAACAAAAAGGACTCCCATATGGCATGGAAAGATATTAACAAAGAATTAAATTCTTAATGTTAAATCTTATCTTAGAATCACTGAGTTATAATTATGAAGATGAGGATAATTTTGCAAGGATCAATGAATCTCTTAGAACGAGATTCAGAATAAGGGATTGAATCGAAAATTGCAAACTCCTTAGTGAGTATCAAGTTGGCAGAAGAATCTTCTTATCGAGGGTTTGTAATCAAGGATTTGAAGATTTATAATGAAGCTAAAAATCTTGATATTCACGAGAGAAGGAGAGTTTGTATATATTCAGTCTTAAGACGTCTACATCATATTCCTTTGAATTCAATTTACAATCTACTAGGAGGGTATTACCCCTTAAATGGTAGATTTCCTTCACAGGAAGAATTTTTAAAGGAAAAGGATAATGTAGAAAAGATTGAAAAACATCCAAAGCTTTTAGGAAAGATTTCTCCTGTTGAGCCTAAGCCTAAACAAAAGAGGACTCTAAGGAAGGAGAAAAACATTCTACACATAGGCAAAGGAAATCATCTCAAACCTCGTTGGAAATTCATATATATAGTGATTGCAAGCCCAAGGGATGTTTTCTTTGTGGACAAATCAGACACTGGCGGAAAGACTTTCCTGAGAGGAAATTCATATCTAAAGATATTTTGTGAACCTGAAGTTCTTATTAATGATTGAATCTATTCCTTATGGATAGTTAATTCAAGAATCATTAATTTTCTATCTATAATCCCTTACAAGATTTTAGAATAATGGAGCTTTAGTAAAAGATGAGAAAACTTCTTAAAGATAGAAATGAATGTTGCTTCGGGAATTCTTACTTTGCTTTACGATTTAGATATTATTAAAACATTTTTATATGTTCAGAACTATAACAGAATTCACATTTTAGGTTTATTCTTTTTTTCATTTTCTGATATTTCGGATCAGTAGTGATGAAAAAGACGTCTTGTTCTAATAGTACATATAATAGTTCATGTTTTATTATTATCGAGTAAATCAAGTTTAAAGCATTATTTTTATACATAAGAATTAATGACGATTCTTGTAATGATTTTAATAATGTTCGAAGTCTAATCCAAAATGAGCCTTCAAGCCCATTAGCTTTGGAAAGAAAAGACTATGACTGCAATTCGATTTGTATTGACTGAAAGGTTATTAATCAAATGTTTGAAATCAAAATAACAAAGAATCTACATCAGAATTCCTAATAATCATTAAGTTTTAGAAGTCTTTCTTCTAAAGATAAACTTAATAAAATCTTAGGAATTTTATTGTATATGGTCCTTGTGACTTTTCATGAATTAAATTAGATATGTTATAGTCAAAAGGATGACATATATATCTTGCATATTGGTCATAGATATAATTCTTTGTATACATTTGTTTATACAATTCTTTTGGAGATACACTTTAAGAAAGAAAATTTTGTACTAATTTTAGTATATAGAAATTTTGAAATAATACTAAGGAAAAACCTTTGAGTTGTGTTAGTGAGCTTTGGCCTAATGAAACTTCTCAAGATAAAGGGAGTTCTAGTTTTTGTATTAATTCAAGATTGAGATCTAAAGACTAAGTTTTACAATTTTATAAAGTGACCATGGTAAAGAAAAGTATAACGGATAGTGGGAGAATTTTTATTTGTATTTACTTCAAGAACATATGATGTTTGTTGACATCAATGTTAGTTACGTGAGAGGTATATACAAGAATAAAAGTTCAATGTTCTAAAGATGTAGAATTGAGAGATGGGAGTTATTTCCTAGAATCTCTATTAACAATTTTAATCTCCACAATTCATAGGATACTCGTTGTAGTGGGAGTTTTCCGGAATTCTGATAAGTAATTCGATAATGACTTTTGATAGCAAATCGAAATATTCGGAATTGGAAACCACAAGATACAATAAGAGTTATCCTAGATGCTATTTACAAGATAATGTTTTTGGTAAGCAATACCATATTGAGTCTTAGGACTTGACTGAATCTTGTATCCTCTTGTGGATACAAGTAGATAAAGTATAATTACCAAAAAGAAGCATAAATCTTGTATAATATTTTGTCCTTTTGTAGACTAAAGTTAGCATCAATCGTCAAGAGAGCATATGTTTATTATGAGACTTTCTGAAGTCTTATAGATATCGATTAAACGTAGATGCACTCCAAATGATTAAGAGATTAAGGATTGTTATGAATGGCATTCTATTTTTGAAATAGAGCAATGTCATCAAGATAAAGAGTCTATATGCCAATATAAAATTGCCATGAATGATTTGATGATAAATTTGTAATACTCTGTATGTTAGATTCGAAAGAGTTAGATACACGGAAGAGTATTAAATTTATTAGACATCACATGCTCATGACAAATTGGCATATATGTAAAACATGTACAATCCAAGGAACTTTTGTTAAATTCAAATGTTTGGATTGTGATATTTCCTTTTGTGTTTCATTACACAGGAAAAAGGAAAAAGTATTATGTGAATTATGTTCTAATTACTTAGCAATTTTACAAAATTCACATATCATGTTTACATAGGACTAATATTAGTCAGACTCATGTGGATGCTAGTTAGATAAATGATTTTATATATATATATATTTATATTTATATAATTAGGTACTTCGCAAGTACTAGAAATTATATAAAATCACTTTCGTAAGTCACATTATATTTGTAAATTTTTGGAATGATAGGAATAAATATTTAATATTTGATCTTTTAAGGATTCGTTCTATCCTATTTGAAATAAGCAATTACAAATATTGTTCCACTTGTTACATATTAGAGTAGCAGCATCGGAAGTGATTATAGAGGAATTTTTCTTTAATAGTTCACAGAATTACATTGAAAAATCATTAGCATATGATCACCGAGAGTTACAAATGATAAGGGTAACTTATAATTCTAATAAAGCATGAATGAATGCACAATAAAGATACTATGTATCTCTTAGTATTAGTTCTAGCAGAACTTTTCTTACTATCTCTAAATAGTTGAATGTTTGATAACATTCAGATAACTATATGAGATATAATTGGCTAGATATTTACAATGCTTCGTGATCCAAAATATATCAAAAGGCTATGCACAAACGACTTGTGTAGTATCTGTCAAAATAAGTCTAGTAAAAATATTCAAGGATTCTCTAAATAGTTGAATGTCCTTCTAATCATTTAGACAGTTGTAAGAGAAATGAAATTACTAAACAGCCTTATTTCATGAGACACTTAGTATCTTTTAACTATTTTTCTAGTAGTTCTTTTCATATAGACACTAGAACAGTTGAGTGTTTTAGAGCATTCAAATAACAGTATGAGTTATGAAATGATTGGATAGTCTTATTTGTGCAAATGGGAGTCTATTGGGATTCATGCCCAAGAAGACCATCATTTTTTGAGATAATGGGTAAAAGACTATTATCTTTATAAATAAATACATATTAGCTCATCATACAATAAGGTCCAAATTAGTTTAAATAGGTGATCTGTGTGTTGGGACTTTCAGCATAGTAAGGTACGGATCACCGGAAGTTTAAATCATAAGGAATTAGTTCTTGGCCGATTAATGGAATTGGGC
>JAOXNR010000887.1:0-10548 GCA_028571225.1 Parsonsia alboflavescens
AAACACGACGTCGTTTTGTGAAGCTTTTAGACAAAAAAAAAATTGAAGCCAAAAACGACGTCATTTTTGGCCATTGCTTTTTTTGGTTGCTTTTTGTGGTTACATTCTCTAGTCAATCTCTCTCTCTCTATATATATATAAATATATATATATATATATATATATATATTGAAATTTAGACATATTTAACCTTAGTTTGGACTTTCTAAAAAATTGATCCATTTAGCATCAGACTAATTGGTTCATTAATCGAAATTCATTTCGATTTTTCATTTAGAAAACGATTTTGATAAAAAATGATTCAATATTCTCTTCAAATCAATTTGATGATCGATTCACGATTTGATTGGTCTGACCGGCCAATCTGGTCGAATCTGAAAAATAGTTATCTATGCAATATCAGGATACTCAATGCATATCCTTTAAGAACAAAAAATCCCTACCTGAAAATAAACCAATGAACAAGATTACCAGGAAAATTAAGCTTAACAGCAGGAAACAAGATTGGAAAGAAAACAAGAACAGGATAAAAGTAAGCATCAGACCAACCCTGCATGGGCTGTTTCATATTTCATTCCTTTTTTATTGGAGGTTTGTTGAATCTTTTGGTTCTCACATATGGCCTTTTTCTTTCAAAGGCAACTTTGATCAATCTGTGGCATCCCTAAGACTGACTCACTTGGAACTGCCGATCTTTGAGCGGATGAGCTTAGCAGCAGCGACCATATTTTTGAGTGCAGGCTCAACTTCAGCATATTTGCGCGTCTTGAGGCCACAATCAGGGTTGACCCACAGAATATTCCTGTCAAGGACTGCAAGCATCTTGTTGATTCTTCCTGCAATTTCTTCGGCTGAAGGTATCCTCGGCGAATGGATGTCATACACACCAGGGCCAATACCTGCAACATAGTTTACTCCTTCATGGAAAACTGAAAGAAGCTTTTCATCAGACCTGGAGTTCTCGATAGTAATCACATCTGCATCCATGTCTATAATGGAGTGGATAATGTCATTGACATTTGAGTAGCACATGTGGGTGTGGATCTGTCAAAATCAAAAGGGGTTAAAGGTATCAAAGTGTCAAATATATTACCATGTGCAGACTCATACTCGTTTATTCTACATGGAAGCAATTATGGGATTTGATTCCTCAAATAAATAGACAATGTCAGCCCTGAAACATTCCAGAATGAGAATATCCATTAATTCTCTGATGCTCATCTAAACTTCATAAATAAGCTGATTCTCAATTTGAATGACAAAAAAAGAGAAGGGTATTAATTAAATCAAAAAACATCATTTGACACATGAATGTTCACACAACACATCTACATTTCGTTAGAACCCTTTTCTCAGAGACCGGAGCATGGATTTGGAAGTTGACCTAAATCTACCAAATAGATTCAGACCAACATATTTTTTCACAACAGAGAAACCCGACAGTTTACGTAATAGGTTTGAGAATGTGGTGTGAATGCTCAAACTATAACATGATTAGAAATATAGTAGAAATAAACCTGTGTGGTGTCCTTAACTCCAGAATTGGTTATTCTAAATGAATGTACAGCCCAATCCAAGTAGAAAGCCTGCTCAGACGTTCTGAGAGGCAAACCCTCTCTTAGAGCAGCCTCATCAATTTGGATGACACTGATGCTAGCTTTCTCAAGGTCTTCAACCTCATCCTTCATGGCCAATGCAATTTGATAGCAGGTCTCAAACCTAGGGAAAAGGCAAATAAATAATACTCAGACCACTTCAGAATTGCTACTAAAAATGGATGCAAGAAGCAAACTTGAAGCATAGAGCTTCAGACCTGGGTTGATCATCTCTAACAAAAGACCAATTAAGGATGGTAACAGGTCCAGTCAACATTCCTTTCATTGGACGATCTGTCATGCTTTGTGCTAGTGAAGACCAAAAGACTGTCATTGATTTGGGACGACTTACATCACCATAAATGATAGGTGGCTTAACACACCGGGAACCATAAGATTGGACCCACCCATTGACAGTGAATGCAAATCCAGCCAACTGCTCCCCAAAGTACTCCACCATGTCATTTCTCTGCATTTGTGCAAGTCAAGAGTATTATGCTTGTAAGTACACCTTCCCCTATTTTTTCTAGTTTCCAGGGAAGAGGTCTAAAATGCAGATGCAGTATCAATACCACCATAGTTCAAAGAAGTATTTACCTCTGACTCACCATGTACCAGAACATCAAGATCAAGCTCCTCCTGGAGTTTGACAACTCTTTGGATTTCCTCTTTGATTGCCTGGATATATTCTTCCTCAGAAATCCTACAACCATCACATATTAAAATAACAATTACTCTTCAAAATCAAAAGAATTCTGGAAGTGTGGATGGAATAACTACACAACAAGAAAGTTAACTTATTACTGGTTAGCCTTGTATTCCCTTCGGACTTTCCTAAGCTCTGTAGTTTGAGGAAAAGATCCAGTAGTGGTGGTAGGCAGTGTGGGAAGATTCAGCTTCTTGTACTGAGCTTCCAATCTAGCAGTAACATTTGTGACTCTGCGGTGGCCAGAACCCTTCAGCGCAGCAACCTATGCATGGAAAGAAGAAACTATGTTATGATTGAAGATCATTTTTAATGAACATCTTGAAGGACAGATATAGTCGTTTAAAACACTCACCGCTCTTTGTACACTCTCATTAGAAACTCTTGGAGATAGTTTCCTTGAATCCAGGGCAGCAGCATTGGCAGAGAAGAACACCTTTTGAAAGACAAAACCAGTGAGACACTTAGGCAGTTAAATTTGATCTTAGGATATTAAGAACTTAATTTTCAGAAGCTCATAACTTGTCCAATATAAGAGCTAAAAAAATACTTCTCCTGTAATTAATATCATCATCAATCAATAGAAAATTCAAATAATAGTCAAGTTAAACTTGAAAATTTTCACGTGGATACAAAAAGATACTACATATTTTTCCATTTTCATATAATTTTTTTCGATTCTGTCATGAGCAAAATATTAAATTGCAAATGAAATACCTCATCTTGCTGGTCTCTCAATGCCTTTGCTAAAGCATTAACTTCAGCTACTTTCTGTGTGGCAAATGCCAGCCAAAACTTCATTTCTTTGTCCAACTTAGATTCACTCACTAGATCTACAGCCGTGTGAAGGAGCGAGCAGGAAGTGGAGACAACAAGCTTGTCTAGAAATTAACGTACAAATTTGTTATTTACAGTTCAAAGACTCCAAAAAAAAAACAACTGAAGACTATTTTTCCGTAAACCTTGTGTGCTCTCTAAGTTTCACTCAAAGGATTGCAGAACTCACATCTTCATGACAGAACATACAAACTTGTTGCTTGAAGTTCAAACCCTTGAGTGTAAACAATTAAAGAGTAATTAATATATCGTATTGCTGGTTCAAAGAAAGGGGAACCCACATATTCTATTTCAATTGAAGATAGGAAACCTTTCTAGCAAATATGTAACAAAAGAATTTTCCAAGAAAACTTGTGTTCTTCCACATCCATATTCCTATTCTTTAAACAATTTCTATATGAAAGAATAAGAGAAACCAATGAGTTGCCTCTTTCATTGCTCTGCTGACTTTTGCAGAAACTGTTCTCAAAAACTCTTGGAAATAGTTTTAGGGCAACGGACTTTCTCACTCTTTTATAAAAACCAGAATTAAGAAAATACCTTTTCCTACTATATCTTCGAGCATTTTCAAAGTAGTAAGAGATTCAGAAAGGTTATTGGCCCAAATGTTTCTCCCATCAACCACTCCAGCAAAAAGATACTTTCCCAAAGGGAAGTTGTCCTTAATTAACTCAAGGGTTTTTGATCCACGAACCAAATCAAACCCAAATGCAGTGACACCCTTCAGAGAAGTGAGAGTTTTAAATGCTTCAGCACGAAGATCAGCAAAGTACGTTTCAATGAGGATGTTTAGACCAGGAATTGATGATTCAAGGTCAGAGTATGCATGAGTAAATGCTAGCAGTTCATGAAAATCAAGATCTTTCACAAGTGTGGGCTCATCAAACTGAATCCATGTAGCACCAGCTGCCTTCAGTTCAGCTAGAACTTCCCTGAATTTTATACACCACAAAACAAGAATCATATATGAGAAGCCAAAATAAAGCAAGCCAGAAATGAGAGAAGCCCAATGATCTTACTTGTATATGGGAAGGATCTTGTTTATCAAGGAGAGAAGAGGAAATGATTTTTCTACACCTTTTGCTGGTTTTGACAGCAGCAAGTAAGAAACTGGACCTACAAGGACTGGAATCGTATCAATTCCCAGCTGTATCAACAATTGCATTATATGTTAGTACTATATTCAATCTATGGAACATGGAGAAGACTTAGTAAATGTTCTTCAATTTTCTTTTGAGAACAGTAACAATAGGTCAAATATTTTACTAAATAACAAATATATCAAGTATGATCAACCGATCCTTGTTTAACTTTACATCCTTATGAATAATGAAATCTGCATGTTCTGAGATCCAGTGCTTCCAAGAGTTGACCATAACATGGTTGGTGGAGCAAGCAACAGTAACTTAAAATGATTTTGAACCGATCAGGAACCACCAGAGAATCCATTTTAGAATTCTAGGTGGATGATCCCACAACAAGGCTTTAACAGAATTTACACCTATTGCCCAAGATATCACATCTTTTCTTGAAGAATATTGCAAGGATATGGAGATAAACCGTGTGAGTTGAAATCATAAAGATTCGTTTCATGAAGATTGCAAAAATAAGTTGGGTTGTCATCAAGTATTCTAAATTGAAAACTAGAAAACTAGTCTATAATAAGAGAAACTGAACAAAAAGATTGATTTGTCTATTCTTTCACCAATAAAGATAGAGTAGCCTAGAAAGTACATCACCTCTTGGCACAACTAGAGTCATTTATTATTTTTCCCAAGAAATATAACCAGTTATTTTGGATTGCAAGAATTATCTGCTATTTAGATGGTGATGCTTGAACCTGCAAACCTGTAACTCTTCCCTTAGTCTTCATTCTCCTTTTCTTGTTTTTTTTTCAGGGTGTCACTTTGCTTGATCCCCATTTTTGGTTGTTAATTTAAACTTGACAAGAGATAGAAAAGGTGCTTCTCAAGCTCATTAATCCACATTTACTAATCCATGGTAAAATAAGCCTAAAAGAAATGTTAAGATTTAGAAGATCCAGCAAACTTACAGCTTTAGCCTCTTTATATTCAGTCACAGCTTTATGAGATGAATAAGAGAACTTAACATCTGGTCCCAATTCTGGAACTATGTAATGGCTGCATCCACAAGATTCTACTATTACTTAATCTACAAAAAACAAGTATGGCACAGAGTAAACAGATATGCTGCAAGACCTTCGAGTAGTGACAGCAACTTACTAGTTGGTGTCAAACCATTTAGTCATTTCCATTGCAGGTACAGAGGCATTACCCCTGGCCATGGAAAAATAGACATCAAACCCTATTTCACCTCCTGTCCATCCATATCTTGGGGGAACAGCACCAAGCATAGCTGTAGTGTCCAACACTTGGTCGTAGTACGAGAAGGTGTTACTTGGAATATATTTGATACCAACATCAGCCATCTGCTTCCAGATGGATGACCTAAGATCTGAAGTCACCTTCTGCAGCTCCTCAGCACAGCTCTTGCCATCCCAGAAAGATTCCAGAGCAAACTTCAGTTCTCTTTTTGGCCCTATGCGAGGATAACCGACAATGTGAGATGACATTGCCCTGGTTAATGCCATCACAAACAAAATGGAATCTGAGAATTGAATAATAATAGAATTAGAGAATTGAATAATGATATATCAGTTTACACATTCTGATTTTGTATACAAATTAAAAGCTCTGTTATCAAATCATCTAAAATGATTGTAAGTAGCACATAATATTTGGCCAAGCCACAAGCCATACAAAACAGTTTGAACTCCTGGATTTTGTATTTTTTGTCACCTCACTTGTACACAAAACAGTTTTCATAATCAGACTACAGCAATACAATTTCATAATCAGATTAGCAAAATTAAGCACTAGCACCCATTCCCAACCCCCCACGAGCCCAGGAAAAAAATTTGCCAACAAAATCTCAAATTATCAAAAGTGAAGAAAGGCTTTTACACTAAACCCATCCTGTCAAACAACACAAATAGAGTTAAGCCCGCCTAAATCATATTATTTCACTATCATCACAAGCAATACAACCATTGACCTCTGAAGCACTAGAAAGAACAACATCAACAGTGAATCCAAACACCAAATGCAACTTACTAATTCAAGTGGTAAGATAAATAAAAAAGGTTTTTAAAAAAAGTATATATACAAAAAAATCCAGTTTTCTAAAAACTCATATAACATAATTCCAGACGATATATACTAGAAAAAATGACCTTTAATCCAACAAAAGTAAAGCAATACACAGAAACAGCATTTACCGATTAACAGTAAATTCCTGAGCACCCAAAAAATAAAACGGCTACTAGGGTTCATACAAAGCAGTAACAATTGTTGTAAATACAACAGACAAAAGGTGATGGTGGGAGAACAAACCTGGGACGAAAACAAAAGTGCAAGAGAGTATGGGCACAACGATTTCCAGAAGCAGAGAATATATGAAAGGAGCGAGAAGAACAAAGAGAGAGAGGAGGGGAAGAGTTTGAAGAAAGAGGAGAAGACAGATGCATAAGTGAAGAAGTGAGTCGAGCTCCTCCAGGTTGCCGTTGCAATAATTCTACCATTCTTCTCACTTTACATTTCACTACCCACCTACACCCGAAAACAACTCCACCATTTCTTATTTTCTTCTATTTCATTTCTTTTGATTTTTTCTCCAGACTCATATAATGGGATAGTACTTTTGGAGGCCCAGAATTTTTTTTTTTTTTTAATGGGCATAAACATAAATAAATATATTTTAGTCTATAATGTGTTTTATTTTATAAGATATGCAAATCTATTATTATAATATATAAAATTAGAAAAGAAGAGACAGAAAATTACATATCAGCTTTTCATCATCTGCCAAACTAGTGTGTTGAAGAAATTGGAAGCACGTTATTTAATTACTCTGAATTTCCTATAAAAAATTTTATTTATCCTATCATTATGTAAGATTTTTTATTTACTTAATCATCATTATCTATTTTTTTGTAAATAAATAAGTATCTCTCTCTTATTAATAATTTTTTTATAAAATAAAAAATAATATTTATTTAAAGACTTTTTTGTATCAAAAATACTTTAAAATTTTGGACAAAATAAAACATTCATAATTAAAAAAATAACTCATAATATTTATAAGAACAAATAAGTCAAAAATATTTAATTCCTCCATAAATATATTAAATTTTGAATAAAATAAAGACATTTATAACTAATGAAAAAATTATTAAAAACTTTTAAATTTCTAAGAAAACAAAAATTCTCATAGGTAGAATTAAAATATGAAATAACCAAACATGAGCTTGAGTAAAAATCATGTATTTAAATATGAAACTTCCTATATTTAAATGTTTAACATTGCGTTTTAAGAAATATACATAAAGCAATAAATCGCACCGCACATTATGTAAATCTTCATCTAGTTAAACATCAGTTATTGGAAGTTGAGTCACTTAGAAATGTTCTACTTAAAAATGGGAGGTAGGATTCAAATTCATTCTCAACCAAAAATTTTACTCCCTCCATCGACAAGAGAATGTTCTATTTTCCATTTTTAATCATTCAAATTTTAATATCTCATTTCATAATTTAGTTAAATTTTTATTAAGAAAAGTAATATTAGAAGATTCAAATTAACTAAGTCAAACTTATTTCTTAAAATGCATGTAATACAAACGGAGGCATTCAATTCTGGAATGAGGGAGTAATTTTTAAGGACATGTCCAAAAAACCCAGGTAGATCTAGTTTTTGGATCACCCCAATCCGACCTTGTTAGAAGACATTTGACTAGGTTTTTAGAAAAACCAAAAACATTCAAAATCAATAACGTAAAAATTAAAAATAAAAAAGTGGATGATAAAAAAAAGATAAGTAAAAACATTTAGGACCAAATGTGAAAAAAGAAAAAGGTGGAGTACAAAAAATGACAATCTACCAGTAAAAAAAAGGGGAGGTGCTACATGTGGAAATTAAAATTATCCTTGGCCATGAAAAATATATATCAAATATTTATGACTCACTAAAAGTATCCACAAACTTTATTTTCATTTATTTATATAAATATTTAATTTATGATTAACTTATAATACGCACCACCTATTAGGAAAATCAAAACAATAGTACAAAGAATTGGTTTTGATATTTGAATCACTTTCTTAAATGTAATATTGTTTTCCTAACGAAAGCAAGTTAGCCCATGATAACAAAACTTACTCAAGAACACTCTGATGGAATAGAACAATTGAACTCTTTGCTTTATTATATATTTTTCTTTATTAAATCAACAATGAATAAGTCCCTTATTTATAAAAATTCAAAAGACTCCTATGAAAGGTTATCAACTTTCATAAATATGTCTACAGAAACAACTTTTCTTTAAAAAAAAATTGTTAAAAATAAATAAATAAAGTAATATTATAAACAAAATTTTAGGGACTTTTCGTATATTAAATTAACAAACTATTAACATTCCCCCATTGGTTTGTTAATATCAAAAATTCATTGTTCACAATAAAATATAATGCATAGAAGAAGGTGTCTTATATAGATGAAACCTTCAATTAGTGTTGATATTTTAGGATGCTAATGAACTACATGGTGTCATAGGAATAAACTAGACTCCGTATTATTAGGATCGAAAATACTTCCACACATTATATTTATTTTATTTCCACAAAGTTTCTTTAATACTCCTAGCATGTTTTAATGGACATGTGCTAGCAATCCCAATTTCTATGAATATTTACATAAGAAAAACCCTCTAAAACGTATGTTGAAGTGGCACCACTTCATATTCACATAGGTAGAGTTCTTTATTGTCTTTTATTTCAAACAATCTTTACAAAACTCCATTAATAGATTAAACTCGTCCTCTCAAATAATATAAGCACTAACAGTTATTATATATGAGACTAATTAAGTGCTTAACTACCAGACACTTATCAAGAGCTTGTTGTTACCCATTAAAGTTCACGAATAATCGATTTGATTATTTGAAGTTGGGTTTCCGACATTAATGTCTATAGGGTTATATTTTAGTCCCATATTACAAGTAGTCTTACATACTTTGTCTCTTGGCAAAGCTTTAGTTAGAGGATCTGATCAATTTTCTACAAATTTAACATAACTAATAGCAATAATACTATTAGTAATTAATTCTCTAATATGAGCATGTCTTAAGCTTATATGTCTAGACTTTTCATTATAAATATTACTAAAAGCACTAGACAATGTTGCTTCACTATCACAATGAAAAGAAATAGGTGGCATAAGATGAGACCATAAGTTAATTTCTAGTAATATATTTTTTAGTCACTCAGCTTCTTTGCCAGCAGTTGCTAAAGCTATCAATTCAGCTTCCATGGTTAAGTGAGCAAGAAAAAGTTTGTTTCTTTGATGCCCAACTTATTGCTCTTCTAACTAGTGTAAATATCCAACTCGAAGTTGAAATACAATCACCAACTTTCACTATCCAACTTGCATCAGCTAGAAATTCTGTGTAACATAATTTTAAGTTTGATGTTCTCTTAAGGTATCCAAATACCCTTTCTATTGCATTCCAATGTGCCATACTAGGATTACTAGTAAATCTTGATAATTTACTAATAGTAAAAGCTATATCAGGTCTTGCACAATGTATTACATACATTAAACTATCAATAGTACTAGCATATTTTAATTGTTCAATAGGCCTTGTATCATTCTTTTCAAGTCACTAGAATCAAATGTAGTATTATATTCTTTAAATTTCATATCAAAATACTTATATAATAATTTTTCTATGTAATGACTTTGACTCAATATAAATCCACTATTATGCTTTAGAATCTTGTTCATAACCAACAAAAATTAGATTTAATTCCTCTTGGTCCAAGTTTATTTCTTTGATTATCAGGGAGTCTATAATAAGCTATACACTCCCACACTTTAAAATAATTTATATTTGGTTCTTTCATTCCATAAATCATATGGCGAAATATGTAGTTTCTTAGAAGGAATTCTATTATGAATATGATAAGCTGTAATAATTACTTCTCCCCATAAATTAAAAGGTAAATTGAAATTTAAAAGCATAGCATTTACCATATCAACAAGAGTTCTATTTTCCCTTTTTGCTAATCCATTATGTTGGTTGTAAAAGGGGCTATTCTTTGATGAATTTTTCCATTATCTTCATAGAATTTATCAAACTCATTTCAAAAATATTCACCACCTCTATCACTTCTTAATATTTTTATCTTATAATCTTTTTAATTTTCTATTTTATTTTTAAATTCTTTAAATTTCTCTAAAGCTTCATCTTTAGTTCTAAGTAAAAATATATATTTATATAATTCGAAAATCATCTATAAAAGTAATAAAATATTTTTTCCTCCTCTTGTCAAT
>JAOXNR010000888.1:0-10548 GCA_028571225.1 Parsonsia alboflavescens
TCCGACTAACTGGTAGGGGGCTAAGCTTTCAAGCCGGAAGGGGAGAGAGAAGAGTGGCAGCTTCAGTAGCGATTTTCTTCTCAAATCAGCTTGAATTTGCGTTTTTCAATAGAGCTTGAATCCTCAGCTTGAGTTGCGATTTTCAGCAGAGCTTGAATCCTCAGCGGGCTGCAATTTTCTGGCTCAAATATTGGGTCTTTAGCTTGAATTCAAATTTTTCAGCAGAGCTTGAATCTTCAGTTGGCTCGGAGGTGAAGAGAGAAGTGAGAGTGAAAGTGATTTTCAGTACTAGCTCGCAGGCAAGTTGATTCACAGTACCAGTCCAGCTCGCAGGCAAGTTGATTCACAGTACCAATATGAATTCAAATATTTCAGCAGAGCTTCAATCTTCAGCGAGCTTGGAGGTGAAGAGCGAAGTGAGAGAGAAAGTGATTTTCAGTACCAGCTCGCGTGCAAGACTGATGTTCACAGTTCAAATTCAAATTTGCAGTCATCTGTTAAGGCCATAACGGGGAGCGCACCTTAATGCAAGCTCTGGAGCGTGTCTTAGCAAAACTATATATATATATATATATTAAAAAATCAAAACATATATTTTTAAAATTTTTTGTATTATTTTTGCAAAAAAAATATTTGTGTTCACATACATCACCTTTTATTACTTTAAATAATTAATTCTATATTTGTATATAAATTCTTTTATTTTAGTTATATTTTATAATATCTTTTATTAATATGTTAACAATATTTATTTAAATAAGTTGAATGATTTTTTTATACTTTTAAATTAAATAAAATCAACAATGAATTAAAAATATTATGTTCATTTTATTTTATAAGGAATTTGTTAAGAATACAAAGATTTATATTTATTAACTAATAAATATTTAATTAGCTTTATTCACAATATAATTAACTAAATTTATTAATTTTTTTAATTAAAATTAATATTATCATTTTATTTTGTAAACAATTGGACAAAAATATGAAAAATATGTTTAGAAAAATCATCTTTGATTGATCTTTAGAAATATAATAAACTAAAATAAAAACGTAAATGCAAAAAGAACAAATAATATTTCCGAATTATTAAAAATATTTTTTTGATTATATTATTAAAAGAATGTAAATAAAAAAGGTAAATTAATGTCACTAAACGCAATATGCAAGAAGTCATTAATAATTGAGAATAAAGTATATAAAAAAAAATGTAATTAAAAAGGGTAAATTGTCCTCACCACCCATTCAAGTTAAATTTTTTTTAAAAAATTTATTTGTAATTTTCAGTTATTTTTTTAGAAAAATTCAATTATATATTTGTAATAGTTGATACAATTCTTTTTAAATTTCATATGATGGTTTATTATAAATTTCCCAATTATATTTTATGTTAAGTTTACTCTTTTTTTTTTTTGTGACATTATATTTCAAATGTTGTTTAATAAAATGTTATCCTAAATAAGTTGAATGAAGTTTTCTTTTTAAAGAAAATTTAAATAGTATTGAAATGAGTATTTTTTGTGCTAAGAAATATTATCATCACTTTGAATTATTCTCATAATATAACAAAACTTTTTTTTAAAAAAATTGTAACTAAAAAAGTAAATCAATGTATCATCCATCAAACGCCCAAATCATCATAATTTTTTTAAAATTAAATTATATAAAAGAATCAATGAATTCTTATAATTTAATTTTGTTATTACAAGAAATTATTTTTTCAAATTTTTTATTTTTCCATATGACTTTTGAAAAAGACAGATAATGATTTTTTTTAATATAAACTCATGAATCGTGATCTTTTTAAGTACAACTTTGACTATCGATTTATTATTGATTTTGAAACTAATTTACAAATTAAAATGTACATAAATTCTATGTTATATTTTAAAGTATTTAGTAATATTTAATAATTATCCCAACATTAATTGTTATCCATTATCAATCAAAAATTAATATTTTTTCACCAATAAAAATTAATATATATTTTTAAAATTTTATATATATATATATTTATATAATCAATTAAATTTTATGTTAAGTCTACTTTTTGTACTGTTATATTTAATAATATGTTATCTTAAATAAGTTGAATGAATTTTTTTTTAATAGAAAAAAAAGAAAATTTAAATAGTATTAAAATGAATATTTCTTATTTTGTAACTAAAATTGTAAATCAATGTATTATCCACCAAACGTCTAAATTACCATTATATTTAAAATTTAAATTATATATAAAAAATCAATGAAATATTATGATTTAGTTTTTTTATTATAAGAAATTATTTTTTCAAATTTTCTATTTATCCATATTACTTTTAAAAAGATAGACAACGACTCCATTATTAAGGAAAATTTTAATTCTATGTTATATTTGAAAGTATTATTTAGTATTATTTAATAATTATCTCAACTTACCCATCATCAATCAAAATTTAATATTTTTTAATCAATAAAAAATTAATATATTTTTAAAAAATTATATGTATAATCAACGAAACTACAATTGGTGGGTGAGTCAGGCCTAGGCTCTAATGCAACATCAAGGCAACTCTCAAGAGCCCAGAAAGCAAGCTACATATTGGACTCCTTCTCTAAAACAATATAGTTAATATTATATGGATCGATGGTCGCCGTATTAGATATTAAATTAATAAAAATAGATATTACACTTGATCTTAGCCAAAAGGTTGAGAAAGATATCGGTTCTCTTGTGTTGGATTTTCTCCTTTTATACAATCTTCAATCTCCTTTTGTTTCGTAAAAGACCAATATCGAAAAGCTATGAGTTTTTCAAACCGCAAATATATTAGGTAAACAATATTATTATTATTACTGGCTGAGTCTTGCCTTAATGGCAAGCACTCTACTATTAGTCAATAGGGACAATGCTCCTTCCCCCACATCCACAAAAAAAAAAAAAAACAATATTATTATCATAGACACTTTTCAACCTCTCCTTCCATACACACTTCTTTTATATATTAATATAAATCCTCGTTAATTTTTTGCATAATTACCCATTTAACTATTGAAATTATATTTTTCAAATCATTATTTTAACTACTCAACTTTATAAATTTAGCAAATTGACTATTACATAATCAGACCTTTTAGAAACTTTGCTAAAGTTAAATAGCTTGAATTCATTAAGTTATCAGCTTTTACAAAATAAATATCTAAATAGTTAAATCGACAAAACTAAATGATCAAATCATACGATAAAATTGCAAAAAATCACTAATTGAATAATTACTACACATTACTAAAATTTCGAGTATATTCACAATTGTTTTCCAGGCCTATAAAAATAAGTATTTTCCCTTCACTTTTGAACCTTTTTGATTTGATATATATAAGAATTAACAGACATCTTTAACCTTAAATTAAGTTTTGTCAAATTATACTTCTATTATTATTTTATAATTAATAGCAGAGCAGCCAGAGCTCATCTTCTGGGGTTTGTATTATTCCTTCGGTTCCTCCACGTCCCATATCCTGGTTTTGTAAGTTTTCCTCGCCAACAGCAGCAATTCTCCTGATTTCTCCCATGGTTCGTCCCACGTTCCTTCCGTAAGTCTACACCACGTGTATCAGGCAGGTATCACTCAATAAACAAGGTAACGCCACGTAATTACTTATCATTTGCATACAAAAGCTGAAGCTGAGCCGAGCTCATAACTTCATTTCGTTCTGTGATTTTTAGAAACAGAGAAATTTCAATCTGATTGATGGATACAAGAAGAAGAAGTTTCAGAATTCTAATGCTGCCATGGTTAAGTCAAGAACACACATCTCCTTTCCTAGAGCTGGCCAGGGCACTTACCAGGAAGAACTTCTATATTTATTTCTGTTCTAGCCAAGTCAACCTCAGTGCAACAAAACAAAGCTTTCTGAGAAGGACTCCATTTCCATTAAACTAGTGGAGCTCCACCTTCCTACTTTGCCAGAACTTCCTCCCAGCCATCATACAACTAATGGCCTCCCACCCCATTTCATCCCTATTCTCAAAGAGGCTATGGATATGGCACAACCCAGCTTCCACAACATCCTCAAAACTCTGGAACCAGACTTAGTTTTGTATGATTTCATCCACCCATGGGCAGCAACATTGGCTGCAGCTCAGGATATAAAAGCCGTGTTGTTTCTTTGCCACGGTGCAGCATTTACTTCCTACCATTTACATCACGTCTCCAATCCCAAATCCAAATTCCCTTTTCCCGCTATGCATTATCAGCACCATGAAATAACTAAGCTTGCTAGCATGGCAGATACAACTGTCAGTGGCTTTAAAGAAATGGAAAGATTAGTTGATTCTATTGACCGATCATCCAATATGGTTTTGGTTAATTCATCCAGAGAGATTGAGGGGAAATACATTGATCATCTATCCTTAATGTGTCCTATAAAGATCATCCCTGTTGGTCCACTGGTTCCAATGCCTGAAACAGAACCTAAGCACACAAATATTATGGAGTGGCTCAGCAAGAAAGATCAAGACTCTACAGTATTTGTTTCCTTTGACAATGAATATTTCTTGTCTAGAGAAGAGATGAAGGAGATAGCTCTTGGTTTAGAGCTGAGCAATATTAACTTCATATGGGCAACCAAAACTGCTATACAAGCACTGCCAGAAGGATTCCTTGAGAGAGGAGATAGGGCAATGCTCATCAAGGTTTGGGGACAAGGAAGAATTCTAAGGCATTCAAGTATTGGAGGATTTGTGAACCATTGCGGATGGAACTCAGTCATTAAGGGAATGCAGTGGGGTGTTCCACTGATATCAGTGCCAATGCACCTTGACCAATCATTGAATGCTAGAGTGGTGGAAGAGGTAGGGGTAGGTGAAAACCTTGAAAAAGTGGAGATTGCAAGTGTGATAAGAAAGGTGGTGCTGGAAAGAAGTGGTGAAAGATATAGAAGGAGAGCAAAAGAATTGGGTGAGAAGATGAGAAGGAAAGGAGAGGAAGATATGGATGAAGTAGATCAAGAGATAGTGAAACTTTGTAGGAGGGTAGTGAGATCCAACTCAGTAGATATGCTCAAGGAAGTGTACAGTAGTGCTACTTCATCAGTGTGGTTTCCTTAAAAGCTTGTAATTTTATAAATACAATGTAGAATCAATGTACATTTCAGCCAAAGCAAATGGACAAGTATTTCTTTCACTTCAAGAAATAGTAATTCTGCTTCAATACATCTAACATTTTTCATCCTTTCCGAACACCTAAAAGTGAAACAATATGATCTCATAAGCTCAAATGCATCTACTTGTTTCCTTATCTCTATTCTGAGTGATAACTTTCATCTGGAAAAGAAATCTCCCATTTTCTATTATTAGTGAACCACATACTGCCAAAATTACACAATTTTGTCGTACTCGCATAACAATCTATTTTGCAATTTGGCTGCTAAAAATAACCAAACTCTTAGCTTCTTCAAGTTAGACCTTGTTACCTCTGCCTAATATCTGTTAACCATATGTCAGTTGTCTAAAATAAGTGTGAACTGTGCACAATATTGGCTATGTGAATAGAAAATTTGTCCAGCCTATACTTACGATAGCTCTTTAAAGGTCTAAATGCACACTATATTTCTGCCTAACAAATTGACATCATAATCTATACTTGTCATTGACGGCTAATGTTAGGATGAGGAAAAAAACGCAAAAGTTAGGATGATATTATGAAGTGAAATGTAATACCTCCGCTCCAGGGCCAAAACTCCCAAAACATGAGCTTGTCACAAACGACTTGAAGCAGCTGATATAACTTACTTCCTAGTAGTACAGTTTCCAAGTTTTTGTATGCGATAACATAGCCAATGCATGCTCTTGAGTAGCAGAACATGTTCCCTTGGCATTAAAGAAATGTCACAAGAAAACATCAGAATACAAAGTTTAAAAGATTCTTCTAACCCAGTAACAAGCAGAATACATATTTTAACGGAAATATATACATTTCACAGTTAGGATGATTCTGATAACCAGCTCACAAGGAAATCAGATCAATCAAGTTGATTGGAGGGTCGCCGATTCGCTTACCTGTATCATAAACTTCAAGAAACATGCACATAGAAATTTCTCCTTCACCCCCCGCTATATTTAAATCCAATTAGATCCTTTTATGATGAGTGCTGCTGAGGAAAAGGCAATTCAATAATCACATGACATGAAAGTGAAGCTGCATGCCAAATTCAACTTGAGGCATAACAAACATGCATTTTCTTAAAGTAACAAAGTGAAACTGAGATGCTCTATTAATCGTTAAACAAAGTTAAATGCATTTTCTTAGAATCACTATATTTTAAGTTGGAGTGAGATACTATATTAAAGTTTGAACAAAATTCTTTCGAGATATTATGAGAGGCCAAGAAAAAATTTCCTCAAGCCAAATAAATGAAGCAGAATACACAAGAATACCAATTAAGATGCTGATGAATTTTTTCAACGGGAAAGTGGATGTCAACATCCTCTCTCTGCTAAGTCAAAGACAGGCCGCAAATGCAAGTATCCCGCTCACTTCTGAGCTTCGTAAGCCAGGGTTACATACCTCCGAAAAGTTGCCCTGGACAAGATGAATGATTAAAAACATCCTCAGAAGGAAAATTCATCACTTCAGAAAACATGGGGAGAGTAAGTCATCGAAGTAGAACATGCACCCAAGAATAGCCTTGTACCATCTTATGGTTAACAAACATCCAGAGTGATATAAGCAAATCTACTGCATAGCCAGCAGAGGAGTAGAAAAAAGAGTAATGTGTGTTAAAGTTTAGGGTACACATTTTAAATAGACAACTGAAGTTTCCTTCTTGTATATAGATAAGCAAATCTTACAGGGCCCTGAGATAGGGTTATACACTTCAAGTCGTTATGGAATAGATCTGACAGTCTAAATCCTTTGTTGGTCGAGTCACACAAGTTCCAGCTTCAATTACACGTTAGAAGGCTGAAATCTTAGATTAGATCAAATATGGTAGTCTTAGGCTAATTCTTGACCAAAGCAGAGCACTAACTTAATGTAGCCAGGATGATATATAACAATTTTCTTTCTCAGACACAACATTTCCCTAGATGCAACAACTTCGAGCAATGCCATTAGCATATTCAATAGCAAAAAATCAAATTCCTCGAGCTGAAAATAACATTATTTCCTTGGTGGATTACTTACAGCAATAGCCATAGACTTCGATGATAACAACAAAGTAGGTACTGAGAAAGGCATGTAGTGAAAAAGAAGAAAAAAACTACAGTGAAAATTTTTTATTTCTCCCAGAAATGTTACAAATGATTACACTGCCAGGAAATACAAGTGCCTACACAGATTTTCACTAGGAATAGAAATATAAATTGACAGAAGGTTAACTTGTTTTTTGTACAGTTCTGGCAAAGTCAGAATAAACAGATACTAGCAGAAGACCAAAAGAATAAACACTATGTACCCTATTTTCCAGATCCAGAAGGAATTAGGTTCCTCAGCTCTGTCAAATGTTCATCATTTGAAATATTTAGCATAATGCGAAGATTTGTCAGTAATTCTTCCTGTTCCCAACTTAAAGGACCAGAAGCATATAATGCCTCCAGAGTGCAGCGATAAGCATGCATCTCTAAACCATGAACCGTTATTCCCACTTTCTCTTCCAAACAATGACAGCGGGTCCCCTTATGA
This sequence comes from Parsonsia alboflavescens, assembly GCA_028571225.1. Taxonomy (NCBI): domain Eukaryota; kingdom Viridiplantae; phylum Streptophyta; class Magnoliopsida; order Gentianales; family Apocynaceae; genus Parsonsia; species Parsonsia alboflavescens. The sequence goes on from JAOXNR010000888.1 coordinate 7,665, forward strand.
CCAGCACAATAAAAAGATTCTGCATCAGTGAAAGGCAAACCTCTATCTATGCAAGGAAGTTCTACAGAACAATTATGGAACTTATTTTTAGCTTCACCGCCGACACTACAACTACCAACAGAGCATGCATCATTATCAGAATCATTTTGTTCAATAACAGTACAGTTGGTAATAGCATTTCCTAATTTTGCTCTCTCCAAGTCACCATATCCTCTTAATCTTTCATACAAAAATTTATGTGTGTACTTTTCACTCAGGATTTCTCTTGGGTAAGCAACAGCTTCTACCTTTTTCAGCATGCTGACAGGATGGACTTTCTGTTTCTTACCTCCCATCTTAAGAGCCTTTGAATTCTGAGTGTTTCCAGTATATGCTTCCGAAAAAGATGAGTTGCGTGGTGTTGATCTCTTCAGGACTCTCAAAGATGGTCGTTGAGAGTCATTATGTCCAGCATAGTCATGTTTCACTACATTATATCCTCTTGAGAGGGATTCACCCTTCCTTTTAGCTTTAGGTACCTGGAAGCTCATCTTCTCATATAAATTAGATTTCATGTTCCACTTGATTCAGACCCTGTGAACGCGAAAAATATGTATCAAAGAGACTGGTTACTTACCTCTCACACAGCCATTTCCAAATAAAAACACAGAGAACAATGCATAATTAACTACATTCTGATGTATAATAGTTACATAACTACTTCTATAACAAGAGAGAGAGAGAGAATGACATTCTGAAATACTTTTACATAGATGAGATTAGAAGAGTATAAAATCAATCACCATAAGCCATTCAAAACAGAATAGGAAGAAGCAGATTTTTCTTTTTTAAAAAAATTAATAATACATATTCAACATTCCAAAATCAAAAAGGCATTCTCTTCTCACAAAGATCAACATTTTAATCTATAATTTCCACAACAATATGGATTAACATAAACTTCAATTAGAGACCTAATTCATCAATTACCACCCAAAAGCTGGAAAAAAAGAGATCCTTCTAAGCAGATAATGGAAATTTCACATCCCAATCCAGATGAGAAGAGAAAAACAATATAATACATATCAAGATACTCTCTTGAGTCGAATGATCCCAAGTTCAAATTTTTAATTATTTAGTGAAGCTTAATTAATTAAATTTTCAGAAGTAATTCACAAAAATACATAAGCAGAAGCTAAAGCAAACAAAATTACCCAAAAATAAAATTTTTCGCAGATAATCAGATAAGATAGAACCCAACTGAACCCTACATAAATAATAATAATAATAATAATAAAAGAACAAAGTAATCAATGTAACCCTAAAATCATGGTAACAATCTATCTGAGGAATCCCATAATACAAATTCGCTTACCCAAATTTGAATTGAATCAATATTCTAAAGGAATTTCTTGCAGATTCGACAATTTCTTCAATCCAGAGCTGTAATTTTTTTTTTGTTTTGTATCATGTGTTCTTCTAGGGTTTGTTAGAAAAACAAATTAGGGAACTGATTAATTTTCAAGAAGATATTAATACTTGGAGGGGCATTACTGGTAATTGGGGCAAAGGGTTTAAAACTCATCCTAGACGAGGCGTGTTCTGAGACATTAAGAATTTAAATTCACTCAACTGAATTATTCACATTTTCTTTTAGCATTGAATTAAATTTGGTTCCAATTTCTAAATCTAACCATAAAATATAAGTCAATTTTTAAAATTTTCAACTTTGAAGAAAAATCAGATCTTAATTAAAATTAATGGCATATGAATTAAGAAATTATGAAGTAAATCTCGTTATGAATTTTTGTTTTAAAAGAATATTTATTAGTTTGTGTCATTAGTAAAAGTAAACTTAGAGTAATTAATTAAAATATTTTTTTTTCATAAGAATCAGGAACTTAATAATCTGGTATTTATAAAAAATACCTAAATGTAAGTTCAAATATTTTCTATTTTCAACTTCATTATTGAATAGCTTGAATTAAAAAAGGAAAAAAATTAAAATTAAACCTCAAACCAACCAATCATTTTAAAAAATTAAAAATTAAGGTTAAAAAATTGGACCTTTGTCCAAATGCTCTTTAGACATTTTGAACTTGTGGCACCTGTTTTATACTGTGAAATTGAATTCTTTTCTTTGTATTATTATATAAATTTATTTTTTTTTGTTTGTGTGTATACATGCCCTAATGAAATAAACCAGTTTATCCATTAATGAAAAAAATGTTTAAATATATTTATTCTAGAATAAAAAATTATTTAAAGATTAATTTTTGTGTTGGCTTTCAGGGAAGCTGTCTGAGAATTTTCTTAAACCAAAAAAAAGAAATTTTAGGAGCACTATGTATCTCTCCCTCTGGGAAAACTAATCGGCCTAACCTTTTCAATTGAAATATAGATAAGAGTTGGGTTTTAAATCTTCATCTTTAATATACCAATAAGAAAAACTTTATATGTGTCTTAAAAAATTAAGAACTATTAAGATTTATTTTATATTTTTAAAGTTTGATTAATAAAATATATCTATAAAAATAATTTAAAACTAAGTGTAATTTTTTTTATTAGCGTACTTAGAGAATATAATATATATATATATATATATTTATACGGTTTTGCTAGGGTGCGCTCCGGAGCTCGCTTTAATGCGCGTTCCAACCGTTACCGTAAGGGAATTCTTATTCCGTTTGGTTAGGTGCATGAGCACTATAGCAAGAATTTCGTTATGGTTACGATAACGGTTGGAGTACGCATTAAGGTGCACTTTGGAGCGCACCTTAGCAAATCCGTATATTTATATATATATAAAGTGTAATAGAAGATCTAGAAACATAATTAAATGACTCTTCTTATAGGAACAAAACTAAAAAATCAAGAGCTTCGGGCCAATAAAGACTAATAAGAT
>JAOXNR010000889.1:0-10546 GCA_028571225.1 Parsonsia alboflavescens
TTTTTCTCTTGAACCGGACCGGTCAACTGGCCGGTTCCCGGTTTGACCGGTTGGACCGGCCGGTCCGGTCCGGTCCAAAAAACATTGGTTTGAACCATGGCTAAGAAAATTGCTCAAAGAACCATTCCATTAGAGGAGAGTAAGAAAAAAATCAGCTTTTTATTGTGTTTGGTTGTTGATTTTATTTTCTAAAATCAAGAATACAAAGATAGGGGGTGTTCGAAGGTACATTGTTCGGTTTGTTTCTTTATTATTTTTTTTCTTTGATGTTTGGAAGCCTAGGTTTGTTCCTTCTGTGTTGTTTATCTGGGATGAGGAAGAAAGGAAGGTCGGATTGCAGAGATTTCCGTCAAACTGAGAAGATTTCGAGATCTGAGAGAGAGTTTTCGAGACACAAGACAGGTATATTTCGAGACCTATTGAAGTGATTTCGAGACACGAGTTAGTTGCTTTCTAGACAAGAGAGGAGGCTTTCGGGACAAGAGAGGGGACTTTTGAGACACACAAGGGCTTTCGAGACAGATAATTTCGAGACACACATATTGGACTTCAAGATAGAATTTCAAGACACACATCTACACTTTCGAGATAGGTGATTTCGAGACACACATATTGGATTTCGAGACAGAGAATTTCGAGACACAAATAGGTTATTTCGAGACACGTATATTTGATTTCGAGGCACGGTGTAGAAATGAATAACATAAGGAATACTGTTCACATGGGTTCTCTAGTTGGAAGGGTGCTTGGACTAGTCTAACCATCCAATGTGAACTATGAAGATTTGAGGAGAACAATGGCAAACTTGATGAAGATTGACTTAAACCAATTTGACATACAAATGTCAATTGTGATGGAAGTACGAAATTAATAGAGATTGAAGACATGTATGACATCATATATTTGAAAGGGGAAGGGGATCCTAAAGTTATCGTCGTGAACAATTCAGAGAACTTATGAGGGTGGCATCAGTGGCGATATTAGCGGTAATTGTCCATACGGTCCAAATGATCATGAAAGGGCAGGATTTATTAATGTAAATGATGAAGCGGGGACATCCGGATATATTCGTACAAATGATAATTATGAATTCGATGGAAAAATATATTCATAGCGTTGAGGCTGATGATGATGACAATGGTGACAACAATGACAATGATGACAACTTCCACGATGGGATGAGGCAGGTGATTCCATTTGAACAATTTATATTGGACCCTTCTACTTACTTTGCGAACATGGTCTGGAATGACTACAAAGAGGTGCATTTTTTGGAAGATGATACTGTTCCACCGGTGGGTTTTATTGGAAAGGATGCAATCTTTAACAATAAGGATGAATTGGTAGCAACAGTCGATGAATATTCACTCAATAACTGATTTCCATATCACGTGGTAGTTTCGGATAAGGGAAGATTTGAGGCACGATATAAGAACAAAAAAGATTGTATTTTCGTGATACGTGCAAATTGTAGAGCTGGATGCCAGATTTGGATTATTTACAAGTTTATCTCGACTCACACCTATATCCAAACCATATAGCAAAGTCAAAACAGAAGTGTAAGTTCAACAAAGACTGGTTGTATGTATGCCAGTAAAGTCACCGATGCAAATCACACCCCCAAAAATGTTATTCAAGACATGCAGGAGAATTATGATATGAAGCTCGGATACACCAAAGCTTGGCGATCTTTACAGCGTGCTAAAGACATAGCCTATGAAACTCCAGAAAACTAATACAGACAGCTACCATCATACCTCCATATGTTAAAGAGTGTAATGCTGGGGACGGTGACCAGTATGCATATGCGAGATGAGCAGTTTTTGAGCTCATTCTGTGCACTTGGTCCTTCAATTGAGGGTTTCAAGTACATAAGGCCCGTAATTGTCATAGACGCAACACACTTGAAAGGTGTGTGCGAGGGAAAATTTTATGTAACTGTCTGTGCAAATAGAAATGGGCAAACTTTTCCTGTTGCTTTTGGTTTTGGCGAGAAGGAGGGCAATGATTCATAGGAGTGGTTCTTGAGAAGATTCAGGACTGCATATGGATTGCGAGATAATTTGGTTATTGTATCTAATCGACACAAAGGCATGTTGCGTGCAGTGAGGATAGTATATCCCGAGGCTCCACATGCCTTCTGCTATCGACATCTGAAAGAAAATTTAAAGACAAAGTACAAAAATCCTCAGGTTGCACTCCATTTTAAAAATACGGCATATGCCTATGACAAGCAGACATGTGACCTCTACTTTGGAGACCTTAAAGAGATGCACCCTGGAGTTCATCGTTAGTTGGATGTTGAGGTAGGACGCCCGGATTGGTCAAGTCCATATTGTCCAAACAATCGCTACCATCAAATGACTAGCCATATCGTGGAGTGCTTCAACCAGGTGATCAAGAAAGCCTGAAAATTGTCCGTTACATCTGCATTTGAGTGTTTTAGGAGTTTGTGTCAATTTTGGTTCAACAAATGTAAGGAAGTAGTAGCTACAATGCTAGCTATTATAACTAAGCAGGCGGTGAAAAGAATTGAGGAAGAAGCTGTGAAGGTCGACTTTGAAAGGTTGCGGGCTACATCCATTCGGTATAGAGAGGAATATGTAGTAGGAAATCCACCAAAGGAAGCAAATGTTCAGGTGGATATCCTCCAGAAGACCTGTAGATGTAGGAGATGGGCAATGGAAGAGATAGCTTGCAAACATGCCATTGCTGTTGCCAGATAAATTTTTTGTCTATTTCTTGACTTATTTTTGCATTCAAGAGAAAAGGGATTTAAGACAGTAGAATCTCTATTCGATACAGTAGAATCTCGATTCTAGACAATAGAATCTTGATTCGAGACTACAGACCAAAAGAATCGAGATTTGAGACCGAAACTTGTCCATTCGAGATTCTAGACCAATGTGGTCCATTTGAGATCCAATTCTTCCTTTTTTTTTCTTTTTTTCTTTTTTTTTTAATTCTATAAGCATGTGATTAGATATTTTCACAACTCATTTACGTTAATTCTTTTTTATAGGGAAAATGGGGCTCATTACTATACTCGGTGCCATGGTCATTCATTTGACACGGAAAAACTAAGGATGGCATATGCACCTTCGATACAGCCTGTGCCATTGTGTTCGTTTTTTAATTCAATTGCAGGTATGGATGATGTGGTCGCCAATCCTCCTACTAGAAGAAGGTCTGTTGGAAGACCAAAAGAGGCATCTTTCTCCCTCGCAACGAACAATATCGTCAAAGGAAAATGTGCTCACAATGCAAGAGAAAAAGACATAATTGTGCCACCTAATGCTCACAACACAGAAGAAAATGATCCAACAATGATTTGCTTAAATCATGAAGTGCTCATATGTGATCTAAATTCCACACAACAATCTTTCGGGACAAATTTTGTTAACGTTCATGTCAATATGTCTATGGAGGATGTAGATTTTTATCCCGACAATATCAATGTTGACACGATTCATGATATATAAATGTTATTATTTTAAGAAATAGTGAATTTGTCGTTTAATTTAAATTTTATCATTGAATCAGGACCATGATCGTCTCTAACTTGTATTTAGGTCCCTAAATTAGGAGTCAAACTATATCCATTTGCATTTAGGTCTCTAAAGTTTTCTTTTACCAAATCAGGATTCAAACTATACCCTTTCGCATAGTATATATAGTCTGAGTAAAAAGGGACCTAAATGCAAAAGGGTATAGTTTGAGTCCTAATTTTGCCAAAAAAAATACTTTAGGGACTTAAATGCAATAAGGGTATAGTTTGAATAATAATTTGATAAAAAAAAAACTTTAGAGAAATAAATACAAAAAGGTATAGTTTGAGTCCTAATTTGGTCAAAAAAATACTTCAGGGACTTAAATGCAATATGGGTATAGTGTGAGTCCTAATTTGGGAAAAAAACTTTAGGGACCTAAATGCAAAAAGGTATAGTTTGAGTCCTAATTTGGTAAAAAAAAATACTTTAGGGACTTAAGTGAAATAAAGGTATAGTTTGAGTCCTAAATTGGTAAAAAAAACTTTAGGGACCTAAATGCAAAATGGTATAGTTTGAGTCCTAATTTGGTAAAAAAATACTTCAAGGACTTAAATGCAATACGGGTATAGTTTGAGTCCTAATTTGGGAAAAAAAACTTTAGGGACCCAAATGAAAAAAGGTATAGCTTGAGTCCTAATTTGGTAAAAAAAATACTTTAGGGACTTAAATGCTATAAGGATATAGTTTGAGTCCTAATTTGGTAAAAAAAAAACTTTAGGGAGCTAAATGCAAAAGGGTATAGTTTGAGTCCTAATTTGGCCAAAAAAAATACTTTAGGGACTTAAATGCAAAATGGGTATAGTTTGAGTCCTAATTTGGCCAAAAAAATACTCTAGGGACTTAAATGCAATAAGGGTATAGTTTGAGTCCCAATTTGGTAAAAAAAAACTTTAGGAACATAAATGCAAAAAGGTATAATTTGAGTCCTAATTTGGTCAAAAAAAATACTTTAGGGACTTAAATGCAATAAGGGTATAGTTTGAGTCGTAATTTGGTAAAAGAAAACTTTAGGAACCTAAATGCAAAAATGTATAGTTTGAGTCTTAATTTGGTAAAAAAAAATACTTTAGGGACTTAAATGCAATAAGGGTATAGTTTGAGTCCTAATTTGGTAAAAAAAAACTTTTAGGGACCTAAATGCAAAAGGATATATTTTGAGTCCTAATCTGGCCAAAAAAAATACTTTAGGGACTTAAATGCAAAAAGGGTATAGTTTTAGTCCTAATTTGGTCAAAAAAATACTTTAGGGACTTAAATGCAATAAGAGTATAGTTTGAGTCCTAATTTGGTAAAAAAAAATACTTTAGGAACCTAAATGCGAAAGGTATAGTTTGAGTCCTAATTTGGTAAAAAAAACTTTAGGGACCTAAATGCAAAAGGGTATAGTTTGAGTCCTAATTTGACCAAAAAAATACTTTAGGAACTTAAATGCAGAAAAGGTATAGTTTGAGTCCTAATTTGACAAAAAAAATACTTTAGGGACTTAAATGCAATAATGATATAGTCTGAGTCCTAATTTGGTAAGAAAAACCTTTAGGGATAAAAATGCAAAGGTGAATAGTTTGTGTCCTAATTTGGCCAAAAAAAATATACTTTAGGGACTTGAATGTAAAAAGGATATAGTTTGAGTCCTAATTTGGTAAAAAAAAATTTTAGGGACCTAAATGCAAAAAGGTATAGTTTGAGTCCTAATTTTTATTACCCCAAAATATTAAAATTGACTTTTGGGTAAAGATTGAAGAATTGAAGAAGAAAAAAATATTTTTTCATTGATATAATATAAAAACAAAAAAAAATTACATTACATTACTGTATTATTTACAATATAAAAGAAAAAACAAAAAATTTACAAAGCTGTCTCCTATCCTCTAAACCATAGCATGGGTTAGGCCATCTCATCCCTAATGTACTTTGCCGTAGAAGGCAATTGGGGCATTTCCTTAAGATGCCCTCTCATTAGCTGTGACATGTAATAGGACACATAAGCACCACAGCTGGTCGTGTCAGACTAAATAGGGATGGAGTGCACCGAGCTGTTAGGCGGGTCAAGCAAAACTGCGGTGAACGTCTCAATCGGGGAACTGCCTGTCCTGTCATAAAATCCAGCCTGCTGGAGTAATCGTGGAAACATCAAGCGGACTGGCTCCATCAAGTCAAATCGAGGCTCTTTCGCCTTAATCGATGGTTTCGGATCATACAATGTGATCCAAGACCAGTGAAGATCGACCCGGAGTAATATCCAATGCTCATGGTGGCAACAGGGCATCAATATCTATATATGACACACTACAAATCTTAAATCAATTAGTATAGAATAAATCATAATTTAAACCTAGAGTTATGTAGAAAATGAAGTTAAATATCTCTACTAAGTCCCACCATGCTACCTCTCTTGTGTCAACATCTCCCCCGACCCTAGCAGTGACATAGTCCTCGAAGACGTAGGACCTCGGTTCCACTCTAGATGCTTTTGTCTCCTCCCATGCACCTTGGAGAACGCTCTGTCACTGGAGTTAGTTAAAAATCGATGTTGTAAGTACAGTAAATGAAATATAGATCAATATAATTTTTTTAACTAAGTACGTATAAGTATGTCTTGATGAGTGCGAAGCAGAATCGGGTCTGGTAAATTGATGGGGCCTCCGCCATCGCTCTCCGTAGTGAAGCCATGAACCTGTACACCTGGTTGTCCAAGATGTACTCCGTCATATTCCTGACCCTCGCGAGGTCAGTCCCGACAAATGACAGGATCCTCCCAATCGTGCACCTATCACAAAAATTTAGATCAAAACAATAAATCGAAAAAGTTATAAAATGCAAAAAAATCATCAAAAGAAAGTGAATTGCCTATTTGAACTTCCGTGGTTGCAAAAGTCATCCAACCGTGCCTGGTCTAGAGTGGACTGGTCCACCACGGTAGGTAGAATCTCCCTCTGCACCTCTTCCACTCGAGTCGTCCTCGTCGCTTTCATCCCTGGCTTCTTTCTTGGCCTCAACGACTCGATGTGATGGATTAGGTCGGTATAAGGTGACCGTACACCTGTGGACGGGACCTTGGCTCGACGTGTACGACCAAACTCCTAATAAAATCAATTACTCAATATGAGAATTCATATATAATTACTTAATAACAGGAGTAATAGAGACTAAAATTTACTATCTAGAGATTCAGATTTTACCTAGATAGTGGGGACTGGAGCAGAAGGGGCTGGGGCTGAGGATAGAGCTGGAGCCGAAGCCGAAGTCAGAGGGTCCGGGGTCAGAGCCTTAGCCGGGGTCAAAGCTGGAGGAGCCAGAGGAACGCCTGGATCCTCAACCCGACTGACAGATGCATCGATTTATTATGTAAAAAATAGAAGAACCATTTTCAAATTAAAATTTAGATAAAAAACAGTAACTGAAATTAATGCTGGTTTTCGAAACTACATTTACATGAGTGGTGTCGTCGGGGACTATGTGAGATGTCGGGTGGGGGGTGGCTAGCGAAGGGGAATCATGCCTCTCCAGCACATCAAGCCTACCCTCAATATGGGTGAGTTGCTCCAAGATACTAGCCTGCGTTGTCCCGATTTGTGCGAACCCCTAGAGTAACAGATCCCCAAGCTACTGCTACAGGAGCTCGACCCTGGCCATGGCTAGCTCGACTATTGAAGGCGACTGTAATTATAAAATCAAGTTAGAATTCATCCGCATTCGTTTCCGAAAGGGGTGGGGGTTTATTTAAGTAGGAAGAGGTACATACCTGACGTCGACTCCTCTCGTGTGGAGAAGGGAAGGGAGAGGGATGTTCGCTCCCTTGGTCCTCTACTGAAGGATTCGACCGTGAGGCCTCGTTACGAGATCTCGTCAGACTGATCAATCGATCTCGACCAATCCTCTACTCAGCCAAATCTCGATCATTACGTGGGATCTAAAATAAAATAAAAGTAAAGTATGAACGATCTTCGTATTTATCTTTATACAAAATGAACTTAAATTTTAGAAATTAAGATTAGTCTTACTTGATCAAATGGCGGAACTGGCAATTGCTGTCCGGACGCCCCCCAGAATGAGCTGGGTAGATAATTACCCCAGCATGTTGCTGCAATATATGGGTTGCAGTCAAAATCGGCCCAGTACGGCTGCTGCCGCTCCACCTAATCAGTCTCGATATATAAGGAGCTAACACGGGCCTGTGATTGATAGTTTGACTTAGTGATAATAACTAATTTATAAACGAAAGTTAACATTGATAAGATATTCATTTACCTGGTCAAATAGCTTTGGCCACTCCCTTCTCCCAATTCGGGGACCTCGAAAAGCGAGGCATCTCGGGCGTCATGGCACTTTATGGGAGGAAACAAGTCTAGCCGAAGCCTGAGCGCCCTACATAGCTTAGGATGCAGGGATGAGAAATGATCGTACGCCTACCACTAATTAAAGATAAGAATAAAAAAATTTCAAATAATTATTTAGAGAGTCTAAAAAACACTATCGATAAACGAATGTAATTAATAATACAAAAACTTACCAGCAACATCCAACAGTTGGCGTACAAGTGTCTCTTCAGGGAGTCCTCCTGGATGGCCTGTCGATAGGAGTGCATCGTTTGGCTCCACCCGATCGTTTCCCATGGGAACGACTCCATAGCCTCCAACTCATCCAACAGACTCCATACATAAAAAGGTATGTCTGCAATCTGTTATTAGGTCAGGATCCAATGACCTATGATGATGTTGTATGCCAATTTGAGGGCATCATCAACCGATAGCTGTCCCACAGCCATGGCCTGCCACCTCTGCAAAATTATCCGTGGAGGAATCTGATTCACCCCAATCAATCGAGCCATGGTTCCATCCTAACTCGGTCCCTTTTCAATAATATGCAAGTCTACTATCCTATAACATAGATCGGTGAAGAGAGCATACTCCTGGAAACCTAGTCAGTATAACCGACCTCCAATGAGGAACCACATCTCATCAGGCCGGGCACCATCCAGATATGAAGTTCAGCCCTGGAATAGTACCCTAACGTTTTAAACGGAAAGATCCACCATGTATCCGAAAGGTCCCCTCTCAAAATGCTCCAGAGCCCCACGTCGCCGTAACAAGTCCACAGTCTGTGTAACGATCGAAAACTTGGCGTGTGCGCAAAGCGTGTTTCCAGTTTACACAGTAGGATCATGTCGGAACCGAAAGGTGTGATGAGTGGGATCCATAACTCTGTAGTTTAGTTTCTAAATTAGTTAATAAAGAATTTTGAGACACAAAATATTTCGAGATATACAGAAATAATTTCTAGACACACTCAATACATTTCGAGATACGGTTTTTAAATTAATCCAAACTTTCAATTACATTTCTTTCAAGATACACAGTAGACATTTCGAGACACAAAGTAAAAAATTCGAGACACACAGTAGTCATTTTTGGACACCAAGTCATTTCGAGACACAATTTATGCATTTCAAGACACAAACAAAACCTTTCGAGACACAAAGAAACATTTCAAGACAAATCAAACCCTTTCGAGACACATAATCAAACCCTTTAGAGACAAAATCAAACAATTTCCAGAAACAACAAACAATTTCGAGACACAACAAACAATTTCAAGACAACCAAACAATTTCGAGATAGATTCAAACGATTTCGAGACACAATCAAAAAATTTTGAGACATAACAAATAATTTCGAGACACAACCAAAAAATTTCAAGACAACCAAAAAATTTCGAGATAGATTCAAACGATTTTGAGACACAACCAAAAAATTTCAAGACATAACAAACAATTTCGAGACACAACTAAACAATTTCGAGACACAACTAAATAATTTTGAGACACAACAAACAATTTCGAGATACAAATTCAAATTCATGCACAATCGTCCAAGACAGTTTTAATAAAATACAAAATCGAAGTAAACAATATTTGGCATATTCGACACAAAATCAAGGTTTAAGTTTGAAGAAAACCTACCGGTAATGGCAGCGGCGACGACGACGATGAAGTGATGTACCGGCAAATGGCACGGTCGCGGGAGTGTGGATTCAATCGAAGTGTGTCGCGAAAATGGAATGAGTGGCAGCTTCGGTTGGGAGTGAAGAAAACGAGTGTGAAAGAAGGGAAAGAAAATGGGTGAGAGTAGAAGAAATATGAAGAGTGGAAAAGGTGGAGAGTTTTGGTTGTGGGCGGTAAAGAAGGTGGGGAGTCAGTTTTGAAATGGGAAGAAAAGGAACCGTTGGCGCTTTGTCTCGATTTGGATATGAGGGTAAAGAAGTAATTTTCCATTTCTATTATGATTTTTATTACCCAAAAATGTTAAAATTAACTTTTGAGTATAAGTTGAAATTGGGGCAACCCAATTTGATAGAATTGAAATGTTTTCAAAAATTGAAATTGAATCAACCCATTTGGGTATAAATGGGAATTTCCACCTCTTTTTTTTTTATAAATACATCCAAATGGACCCTTAATCATTGGAATTATCCTCTGGCAAGGAGCCCACTCAAACCACTCCAATCTTATTTCTTTTGTTCTTGCTACTGCATGCAGACTGAAGGTGCTCCTATTATTGTATTTTTTTTGTATGTAAATTCAAGATTGAAAGTGAAATAAATTTTAAATAAGGTGCAATTAGCACGCGGAAGATATGGCGCATTTAGTAATGATTTTTTATATTTCCATTGTTATTAACTTACTTTATTCATGTTAAAATTAATTTAATAATATGAAGGAAATATAAATTTCTTTGAATATAATTTTACATAACGTGTATTAAAATGTTAATTGTAAAAAGAAAGATCTAATAGAAGAACTTTAGTGGAACATTCACTATTAGATATTAAAAAAAGATTAATTAAAAAGTTGATGCCTAGTTGGCAATGTCTCATCAATGTTTATGTAAAGTTGATGTGAAGTATTATATATCCTCTTAATAAGATTTTTAAATTTGAGAGTTTATATAAATTAGTTGGAGGTCTGGTGAACTCGACTCATAAACTGCAAAGTTTAT
>JAOXNR010000890.1:0-10545 GCA_028571225.1 Parsonsia alboflavescens
ATGACTAAAGGTAAGTCACCCTACTTAAAGGAGACTAATGTGTTATGACCTTTGTTCAATGGAATGCCCAATTCCATAAATCGGCCAAGAACTAATTCCTTATGATTTAAACTTCCGATGATCCGTACCTTACTATGCTAAATGTCCCAGCACGCAGATCACTTATTAAAATCAATTTGGACTTTATTGCATGTTATGCTAATATGCATAAAATTACTTTTTTTAAGGTTATAGTCTTTTACACTTTTTCTTAGAAAATGATAGTCTTTTTGTTCATAAATCCCAACATTGAGGTCTTTAGGGGAGCTGTCACCAAGTCTGGAATCGTCTTTCTTTCCTTACCCAAGGGTCCTCCTTTCGAATGATGATCCTTCCTCTCTCATTTTGATGTCTATGGGCTTTTAGGTAGCCCCTTAGCCTCTTTCGTAGTGGCTGCGGCAAATCCAGGAATCTTTTTCTGGAGTGCCGTTTCTTCTACCTTGATCAATATTTCGAGGAGGATTTGTAGTTCCTTGATGGTCTTTACTGGCTCTTCTACCACAGCCCTTGCAATCCTTATTTGAAAGCAGTGATATAGACAACATTATTTTTTTGCTCAATTTCCACTACCTTGCCGTTGAAATGATTGTAATAGCTTTTTGGTGCTCTCACCAAATTTCTGTTTGATGTTAAAAAGATCATTGATGTCTTTTTCACACTTTTTGCTACTCTGATAGTTCTTTAGGAACAACTCCTTCAATTGTGTCCAGCTTGAGATACATGCTTTTGGAATTCCCTTGAACCAGGATTGTGCTTTCTTGGTCAGCGTGGACAGGAAAGCTCGGCACTTGACATGATCAGGGTACTCGAAGATTTCCATGTAGGAAACATTTTCATCTATGTGTTGTAGTACTTAGCCTGTGCCATCATACTTTGCCTCAACTTGTTATGCTTTGAATCCTGATAGCATTTGAGCAGTTCTGATACTGTGGACAAATGGTGAAGGCTCCGATAGGTCAAAACTACTCTACATTTCCTGATTCATTGGGAAAGTCGCTCTCCTCAGCGAATTCGATTCTACCACTCAAGCGTCGTTGCTAGTTCTTTAAATCAGGCTACATCAAGGAGGAATCCTCCCTATAGGAGGAGTTCTCAACAAGCTTCCTTACTCGTCAAGACTTGTTTCTTGTTGTTGGCGGCTGGGTTGAGTCTGTCCCTCGGGTCATAACCCCTTCAATTGCATAGGGTTTCTGTCAGGTCTCCCACAAGTGGGACTTTTTCACCCTGTGAACTTTCCTATGCTCGACTTGCCTCTCGACCTTCAACATTGGGCTGGAGGTCGTTTCTTGTTTCTGAAGGTAGGTAGTTGTGTGCAACCTTTTGATCTCAAGGTAGTTCTGTTTCTCTCTAAGATGGAACAACGGTACACCCCGTTGACATGTAGTCTCTTCTTTCTGAGATTCCTTCTCGGGCAACCACCATGTGTTCTAAGAGGTCGGCTAGAACGGACACTCGACTTCCCCTTGATCCCTTTGTTTATCGCCATTATCATTCTAATTAAGGCATCCCTATTCTCTCGTTTCACTCACAGGTGGGAGGATCACCAAGACCCTTTGAGACAGTCCGGACCTTGCCGGTCTCTATTGTTCTTGCTGATCGACTGGCCCTAGAGTATTGTTATTGTCTTCCATTGGGACCAACTCTTTCGGCACTATTTGTCCAGTGTACAATTGTGTTCTGCCAGGCGGTCTTCCATGACGTGGTGGCGGAACGCTATTGGTTGCCATCGAGTCATCACAATCCTTGTTTGTTATGTTTTGTGTATATAGAAGAAAGCTAGGCTTAGAATGTTGTTCAAACAAACGGCACCAGAAGTGATGGGGCTCGAAAAACGATCTCCGGGTCACCCCGAACAGTGATGGCACCTGCAATTGCAACCTGAAAGGAAAAATATTAGGTCACCGAAGTGGATTATGGCCCTGAGGATAACTCCGATGCCTAAGTCAGTATTCTGAGAGAGTAATCTTTGAGTAGATTAGCTCAATCTATCCCTGAACAGTGTGTGATTCGATAATAAATACCCAATAATAGGTTTCCTTGTTGATCATGACTCTTTAATTACGTGAAAATAGGCAATTAGGATAACTGTAAAATCATATCATATCCTGCCAATTGCTCCTAAAATTGTGGAGTTTCCCTAAGTTGGGATACCTTACCATGCATGTCTCTGGTCGAGAGCTACGACCTCTTGAATTACCTCTAAACCAACTTCGCGACCTACTTGTAAATGCCGAAGGTCTCGACTATCCCTTTTAGAACGTCGCGATGAGTGATTATAGGTTCGTAGAGTATGTTAAGAGTCGCAGACATTTAGTCATGGTATGGAAAATGTATGAGATGGATCGGACCTCATCGGGTCGAATGTCATGGTCTGGTGAGACCTCCCATAAGCTCATTTTAAGGTCGGGAACTGAAGGGAAGGCCACAAACAAACCTCCTCCAGGCATCGATCGAAGGGAGTCTAGAGAGGGTACAGATATTACCTTTTTCAATTTTTCAGATAGAAGATGAACGTCTGAATTTGTCTACAGTCACCAGCAAAAGTCTCTGACCTTTGCCTCTACTTCGTCACACAAACGTCTGCTTCCAGTGTGCGTCTCACGAACACAGCAATGGGACAAACACGATTGAACTGCTAAATTCAATCGTGATTATTATTTTTCTATTTTTTCAGTTGCTCTGAACTCACTATGTTTTTTTCCTACGCAGACACTCTGACAGAAAAAAGGAACTCTATAGAAAGAGAGAGGTATCTTATTCAAAATTCCTTGAAGAATTCGTGATAAGAAGTCTTCTGAATAAATCAATCTCATTTTTTAAATTCTGATTTGAATTTAAAGAAAAAGAGGGCAATCAGAATGTAACTGAGAAAAATTTGTCCAAGTTCAACGAACAAGGAAAAAAACAATTCAGTCATATAATTAACTCTTATTTATATTTTGGTTAATTCCTATTCGTGAATTAGCCTAAACAACTTTAGCTAATTACATTTAGGTCTCAAATGAGATTCTCCCCATTAAGCGATACTTTTAGAATGTGTGACCCAATAGGTCCTCGTAAAATTGGCATTTAACATAAATGATATTTAATGTCATGTACAATAAGTGGTGTCTAGCAACACATTATTGTTATCCAATTAATGAGAATGTCAGTGACAAGACAAAACCTTCCGTGATAAAAAAATAACACGTCTTAATCTCTTTGTCCAAGAAGTCATAATTGAACACGAGTCATGGAACGTGTCATACTCTTAATGTTCAATATCTGAATTCTTAGCCCCGAGTAGATTAATTAAACCAAATAACATAAACATCTCATAACCCCAACCTTGAGGGAAACACAACTACCTCGAGGTTAAGAGGGTTGCACACAGAATAACCAACCCCTACCTGTAGAAGTAAAAAACGACCTTCGAACCAATGTGGAAGGTCAGGAGGCAGGCCGAGCACAAGGAAGATCACAGGGCGAAAGAGTCCTACCTGTGGTCGACCTGAGAGAAACCCTAAGCAACGGAAGTGGTTATGACTTGAGAGATAGACTCAATCGAGCTGCCATTTCACAGGGTCAACAACAAGAAACTAGCCCTGACGAGCAGGAAAGCTCATTGAGAACTCCTCCTAGAGGAAGGATACCCCCTTGACATAGTCTAATCGAAAGGACTAGTAGTGACGCTCGAGAGGTAGCCCCGAATCCACTGAGAAGAGAGACCCTCCCAACAAATTAGGAGAAAGATGGAAACTAGGAGATACGAAGCCTATGGACCTATAGAAGCCTTCACCATTTGTCCACAGCATCAAGACTTCTCGAATGCCATTTGGATTCAAGGCACCACAAGTGAAGGCAAAGTACGATGGCGTAGCCGAGCCACTGCAACACATAGATGAATACATTTCCTATATGGAAATGTTTGAGTACCTTGATCAAGTCAAATGCCAAGCTATCTAGTCCACGTTGACCAAGAAAGCACAGTCTTGGTTCAAAGGAATTCCAGAAGCAAGTATTCAAGTTGGACAAAACTGGAGGAGCTATTCCTGAAGAATTATCAGAGCACCAAAAGTTGTAAGAATGATATCAACGATCTATTTAACAACAAAAAGAAATTCGGTGAGAGCACAAGAAGCTATTACAATCGTTTTAATGATGATGTAATGGAGATTGAGCAAAAGAACGATGCAATCTACATCACTACTTTCAAGCAAGGATTGCAAGAGGGATACGTAGCTCTTAGGCTGGAAGAAGAGAAAGTAAAGACCATCAAGGCGCTACAAACACTCCTCGAGAAGTTGATAAAACCTAATGAAATGGCAATCCAGAAGAAGATTAATAGATTTGCGTCGGCCATTGGGAAAGAGAATAAGGGGAAACCAAAAAGCCTACAGTCATCGAAACGAGACAGGAAGGATCCTCATTCAAAGGGAGGACCTTCAAATAAGAAAAGGCAGACCATCCCAGACCTACTAACCACTCCCCTGACGACCTCACTAGCAAAGATACTAGTAGTCACAGAAAAGAAGGGCTTGTTAAAACCACCAAGACCTCTCAAAACACCACTGGTAAAGAGAGACACGATGAAATTCTTCCACTACCACAAGGATCATGGCCACCTCATAGAGGACTACTTCAGCCTCAAGCAAGAAATTGAGAGGCTAGTTAAAGAGGGGCCCTTACAAGAATTCTTGGCTAGGAACACAGGTCTAGCAAATCCACCTCCTGCAACCACAAACCACCAGCAACCTCCAATTGGAGAGATAAATGAAATAGAAAAGAGGTCAAAGCGAGCTCAAGGAGGAGATTCAGAACCCCAAACGATGTCATTCCAGATTGCAGATTTCTTGATTCACAAGTTATAACTAGCCAGGTCATCGGAGAATCCGAAGCTTGGGAGGAGAACATGATTAAATATCTCAAACAAGTAAGAGTTATAACATAAAAACTTGAGTGTTTCCTTATTGAGCAAATACCTAGAGAGCAAAATGCAGAAGCAGACAACCTATTTAACGTCTACCAGGAGCTTGCGAGGACAAAAGTCGATGAACAATTATACTCTACCAGCATAAACTCAGGGGAGAACTTGGTTATTGATGATCAAGCAGACCACAGATACCCAATCTATAAATTCCTTAAAGATGGTGACCTTTCACAAGATTCCAAAGAAGCTCGCCAAGTTCAAAAATGGGCACCTCGTTATGTCCTGACAGGCGATGACGAGGTGTACAAGAGGTCGTATGCCATTACTCAAATGCCTGAGCAAGGGAGAGGTAGCCTTTGATGTCATTGGAGAGGTACATAGTGGAATGTGTGGATCACACATAGGAGCAAAAACCAAAGCCAAAAAAATACTAAAGACAGGTTATTATTAGCCTTTGATGATCTCAAATATTGAAAAGGTCATACAAAGATGCACGAACTGCCAGTTGCATGGAAACAGGTCGCATGTACCGCCAACAATGTGTCAATCCATCGACACGTCGGTTCCATTTAATATCTAGGGAATCGACATATCCATTCTCAAAAGGAATATGGGGTGTTGAATTCTTGATTGTGGTAGTAGAATACTTCACCTGGTGGGTTGAAGCGAAGCCAATGAAAATAATTTCTTCACCAAGGGTCTAGTCCATCATAGGGAGGAACATTGTGTGTAGGTTCAAGGTTCCCCGAGCTATCATCTCAGATAATGGATGACAGTTTATAGCGGATCCATTCAATACTTTCTGTCAAAAATTGAATATCGAATAGAGGTTGACTTCTATAGCCTATCCTCAAGCTAAAAGACTAGTTGAGGTCACAAACAGAACCATTCTGGAAGGTTTCAAGAAAGGACCCACCGAGCTTGAGAAGGAAGGTCACAAACCTTCCTGGCTGGAAGAAATTCCAAGCATCCTATGGGCCTACAGAACCATACCAAGGAAAGCTACTGGAAAAACATCATTTAGTCTATGCTTTGGTGTAGAAGCCATAATGCTAGTTGAGGTCAGAATGAAGTCATGGAGATACACTGCATATGATTTAGTCTAAAAAAAGGGGGAGAGAAGGGCAGACCTCGACCTCCTTGAAAAAGTCAGAAATAAAGCTATGGAAGCTGATAGAAGGTATAAAAGGCAAGTTACAAATTTTTTCAACAAGGTGAAAGAAAAGTATTTCATAGTTGGAGAAATGGTCATCAAGAGGTCAGATGTTGGAAAGCAAGGACAACTGACAAAGTTACAAGAAAGTTGGGAAGGACCTTACATAATCCAAGTTCGCAAAGAAGGAAGCTATAAGCTTCCTGATCTCAAAGGAAGACAACTCCTAAGACCTTGGAATGTTTGTCGTCTAAAAAAAATTCTATACGTAAGGCTTTCTAAGACTTTCCAGACCTTGCAAGCTCGTTATACATCTCTGGATCTTATGTGAAAGGAGCTCTCTGAATCGCAATGAAACCTTAGCAACCTCTTCACTATTTGTCTTGGCAAGTGCATCTCAAATTCAAAGGAATAAATAAAAATTAAGTTTGTAGAGCTTATTGGGATCTTAATTCCTCTTACTTGCCTAAGTTTCAAAGCCAGTCGAGATTATTATGCAAGTCTTAAGTGTTGAAGAAGAAATGAAGACATTTTGGGGAATTGTTTAATTCTCAAAAAAAAGAAAGAGGCCACAAACAGACCTCTCAAAATGTTTAGTACAAAGAGCAAAAACGTAAGCTCGAAGAGACGATCACTCTGTATTACAGAGAGCATGAAATGAGAAGAAGAAAAACTATGAAAAATCCTATTCTATTACAAACCTAGACTTCTTCATCATCTCTCGCAGCCTTCAGCGAGCTTGGCGAAGCTTTCTCATCCATAGTTATCTCCTTTCTAGGGGCATTTGAGGGACTTATGAGGTAATCAGTAATATTCTCAAATGGAGGTCTACCCAAAGATAGGCGAGTAGCTCGGGAAAGATTGAGTACCTCATCAAACTCAAGAAGATGGGGATGAAAAGGATAATGCATAATTAAAGCTCCATAGCCATGGATAATTGTACCTTGAGAAGAAGCATATGCCCTAGGGGGAATGTCGAGAGCCACCCTCTCAGTAGTAGGAGCTTAGTTAGTTTGATCCACAGGACCTTGTTCTTCCTCAGCAATCAAGACAAGGGGTTCTTTTCCTTTCCCAGAAGGACCCTTGTCAGCTTGGCCTACTTGGGCCAAGGTTTCAAAAACTACAACCTGTTTCTGTGAGGTTGGATCAAAACTTTCTTGCTCCTAAGGAATAGGAGCTGCAGTATCTGGATGGTATAGCCCCTCGTGGACATCCAGATTAATCCTTGAGTCCCCGTTGAGCTCACGTAGTTTGTCTATCACATTGACAAAGAGCCCATAGAGCTGAGGAAGAAGGATGGACTCAACATAAGTCGAGAAGGCCGGGATTTCCTCAAGCTTGGATAGAGAAAGGCTACCATTCTCACCGCATGTATCTTGAAAGTCCTTCAACTGAACCTCGAGTTCATGGATGAGGTCTTTTTGTTCTTTACCAAGCTCGGTCACCTGGTCGCTCTTCTAGACAGATTCTTCAAGGGTTGTGGGCAATTCTAGATTCTCAGCCTTTGCCTCAGACACATTCTTTTTGCACTCCTCCAGAGGTTGTTCAGGACCTTATAAGAGCTGTTGGCTCACTTGGCAGAGACTGCGAGCTCTGCATTCTCTTATTCAAGACGAGTTTTCTCATCTTGGAGCTTCATGATTAGGGTGGTGTACTCCTGATCTTTCTTCACTCTCTATATTTGTCTCCTTAGTCACTCGAGAAAAAGAAGACATGGTTTTGAAAAAGAAGGAAAAAAGTCAGTATAACAATGACCACAAGAATGCAAAAATTAAGAAAACTTACTACAGTATG
Organism: Parsonsia alboflavescens; assembly: GCA_028571225.1. Lineage (NCBI taxonomy): Eukaryota > Viridiplantae > Streptophyta > Magnoliopsida > Gentianales > Apocynaceae > Parsonsia > Parsonsia alboflavescens. The sequence continues at coordinate 7,896 of JAOXNR010000890.1, forward strand.
GAGAAAGGTAGTGTATCGGAAGCTCATCATCTGTGAGCTGCCAACGAATATCCCAATCAACAGGGGCACACATTCCATCAGGAAAGATTGGGAATGTGGCCACTAGAACAAGGAGTAGGAAGACTAAATCGAGAGGTCAGGGACCCACCTCGTGGTCCCCTCATTAGTGTGGGAGGCCAAGGACAGGTTCCCTAGCCTTTTTAGAGTCTAAGCGACCGCCTTGGCCGCATAGCCACTGAATTCCAACCCCTACTTTCAGGTCACAGGGGCCTTCCCCTTCCCATAAGAGCTCGAAGAAAGCCTTTTCTCCGATTGTGGACACTAGGAGGAAGGAGAAGAAGAAGAAATAACTATCTTTGTAGGCCTCTTAGCAACCCGTAAGGCACAAAGCCTTTACATTAGTATTCATGGTAGTCCGAGGTCGACTCACTGTTGTTATTTTCTTGTTCCTGGTCAGGGGGATGGGGATTCTGAATGAAGACTCCCCAGAGGCCGAAGTCGAGGCATGAGCAGCAGATGAAGCACCAACAACGTCACCAGGGCTACTGGTGGGAGCTTGGAGGGACAACAACCCTTCTTGCTAACCTCACTGAGTGCGGGTGGAGGACTTCAGTAGCCACGCGGTCCTCATTGTTGCCAAAGCAAGGAAAGAAGGACATATAAGCATGCAAAAATGTTAAAGAAGACTTATGGAATGTTAAGAAATGGAGAAGTTTCCTACCAGTTGGAAGAATTCCCACAGTTCTCCTAAGTGTGGGGAGGTCACGATCTGCAGAAGTTCCCAATCCAGCAGAACGGAGGTAGGCTACTGGCAAAACTGGTAGGGTCAACCCGAAATTCTCAACATCAAAATGGGCCAGGGCGATCAGGAAGACTCTATCCCTTTCTTGTTTGCCAGATTGAGTAGGGAGGTCGTTGAAGAAGGTCTTGTTCCAAATCCATTCCAAGTAGGGCTCGAACTGGACTAGAGTGTTTGGAAACTTAACAAAGTAAAAAGAATCCTTCCAATTCCCGCCGGAGGATTGGAAGGGACCTGGTAGTCTGTGAATATTATTGAATTGAGAATGTACCCTACACTGGTCTTGTGAGGGGCTGTGGAGACACCGACCTTGAAAAGGCACCGAAAGAGGTCCAGGGAAACTAGAAATCTGTAAAGATGGCAAGTGACTATGGACACGACAATGGTTCACACAGCATTACTATCAAGATGTGCTATTGGGAAATTACTAAAATGGACTATGTCAAAAAAGAAAGGATGTAGGTAAGGTAGAAGAATGCCTCCTCTAAGGTTAGTTAAATGAAAGACTATGTGTCCAATACGATAGCTATTGGGGTGCTTGGACTCCCGAGAGGCAACTATGTCCTCCTTATTAAAACCCCGCTCCCCACTACTTTGAAAAATCTTAGAGGGACTAAGCAAGAAGACAGAGAAAAGACCTCTAATTCCAAAGTGTGGTAAACTTTACTTGTGAGACAAGGAGCCCTAACAGTAATTGGAGGCATGTGATATACCTCGTTCTTAGGATTATAGTGGGTAGAGACCTAGAAATCTCTCCAGTACGAAGAGAAGGGGTCCTAGAAGAAGATGACTGGGTCGAGGACTGGGCAGAAGATTCAAAAGACATTTTTTTCAAGAAGGAATAAAAGATGAGATTTTCTCTAGAAAACAGTAAAGAGAAGAGAAATACTCACTTGTTGTTCCTTGAAAGATTGAAAGAGGAAGTGTCTAATTCTGAAAAGGTTTGCCAGACAAAAAAAAGAAGGAAGTTCGGAAAGATTGCAAGCTGAGCCAATATTGCAGAAGGGAGATTCTGTTTGCAGAGAAAAGTTCTGTTAAATCCTAAAATCTTCAAAAGCTTCCTAATTTCTATGTGAGAAAGAGTAATTTGGGTTGCTGGAAAAAATTTGATACGCTAGAAACCGAGAAAACTGTTCAAAACTGATGAGACAAGTCACCTCCAAAAATAGTCATTACAGAAAACTTCGCAACTCTTCAAAGGTCGTGAGTTAAAGATGGTAATTTAGGTCCCACGACCTTCAAGCTAGCTAGGCCTAAAGAGGGGTAATGATGGGAGAAACGGTTATGACCAGGATGAATCAACTCAAATGGACCCAAGTCCCGAAACCTTAAGATCCAAATCACAAGTCAAGAGGAAAAGTCGGCAACGAACTCTTCCCACCGACCTCAAAATGAGCTTAGGAGACGTCTCAAAGGACCTTAACCTTTGACTCGGTGAGCTCCGATCTATCTCATACATCTTCCATGCCACGACTAAATGTCTGCGACTCCTAACATACACTATGAACCTGTAAATCACTCGTCACGACCTTCTAAACGAGGTAGTAGGGATCTTGGTCATTCACAAGTAGGTCGTGAAGTTGGTTTACAAGTCATTAGTGAGCTTGTAGCTCTCTACTAGAGGTGTGCAAGGCAAGGTATCCCAACTTAGAGAAACTCCACCGTTTGAGAAGCAATCGGCGGTATATGATACTGAAGGGAAGGCCACAAACAGACCTCCTCCAGGCATCGATTGGAGGGAGTCCAGAGAGGGTACTAACATTACCTTTTTTTATTCTTACATAGAAGATGAATGGCAGAAGCTCTTATTTGCAGTCACAAGCAAAGATCTTTGACCTTCAGCTCTACTTC
>JAOXNR010000891.1:0-10544 GCA_028571225.1 Parsonsia alboflavescens
GACAATCTTTATCTTAAAAAAATATAAGAACCATTAATGTAACGAGTAAAATGGGGTCCTGTCGATCTTAGTTAATATTCTAATGAACGAACTGAACATGGCCATATTTCAGACCTCTGATAATTGTCTATTCATGCAATGAGATGGACGAATTCTCGTCTAAGACCCATACATTTTATGCAAGTTCTCAGTCTCTTCGAAGACAGACACTTGCATGTTTTAGTGATTAAAACTCTTTTTTTTTTCCTTTCAGAATTCACACTTTCTCATGGTTTTTGAAAAAGTTTTTTTTTTTTTCATAGTATCCCTCTAATAATATACTCTCAAATGATGTTCAAATTTTTGAATAGGTGATTAAAGAGTCTTTTAGGAAGAAAAAAGTTTACTTAATTTTTTGCAAAATGAACTGAGAGGAAGTATTTTTTTACAATGACACTCTAATTGACTTTGTCCTTGGTATGTTCTTCTTTTCGGGTTGACAAGCATATATGATTCATTCCCCTACATCGCTTTCGATTTCCTGGAAATAAAGCAAGTTAGAAATTTTTTGCACACTTATGATTCTAACTGGGTTTTGTGTTTCGTTGCAGCTTGTTCCGCCGTATATAAGCGCACGAGAAGGGTTCTGAAAGAAGGCAGAAGGAGAGAAGAAGCTCTGTTAGAAATATTCACATGTGAGAGTCAAGTCGTAAATAATCGGTTTTCCTTTCTATTACAACCTTTTTTTAAATCTTTTGTTAGGGTTTTGAAGAGGACATTTATTGAAGATATTCAGAAAACGTAGGACCGTTTTGTTGCTTTGATAGTATTCCTTCACCTTTCTTTTTTACAATTTTTTTTTCTCACATAGAAATTCACATTTTGATTGCAACAGTACAGAAAATAATCGAGCGTCTTTTCTCTTCATTCATATAGAAAGTGCATTGTGTGTACAATTGAGATTTTCCTTTTTTTATTTTTCTAAAAGATTTATTTAATTTTCTGCTGATAATTTATTCCAAATACCCAACTTATGTTTCTGTAGAAGAGGTGGAGTATTACTTTCTTTCGGTATCAAAGAATGATGCTTCGACAGTTCATTGGGCATTGCAAGAATGGCATGCACCATTGAAGCTTATAATTTATAACTAAATGCATTTTTATGGCTTACGGCATCCTATGGTCCATGGAGTTTACGGGAACAAAGATGTGAAATTTTACTCCAGTTATTATTCTTTGTGTAATATAATATACACTTTAATAGCTGTATTCCTTTAAAGATTTTCTTAAACTATTGTATTTCAGTACCAAAATCTATGACAATTGGTAGCGTTTCCAAATTCACCGGCACGCGTACCCGTTGAAGAAGTGTACCTAAATTTCATGTCAATGTCATGTTAGGATTTCTGAGGCTATCAATTCTTTTAGCTCAAGTCCCCAATTGCTAAACATGGTAAATCTCCTTCTCACCTTAATTGCATCAAATCTTCTTCCAAAAATTTTACTTAACATGGTAATACCAATCACGGAGTAATGGCTATTTCAGTCAAGCACAGGACAGGAAGTGTTCGCTTTGGCAACACTTTATATGCCCATGACAATGAGATACTATATATATATATATATCAGACTTGAAGTATAATCAATAACTTTCCATGATATGAGTTTTGATGTGCCCTGTATCCATTTTGCAAGCCACATTCTGTCCCAATCAAAGTATTCTTCGATTGTAGATTCTTTAATTGAGATACTTTTTATCCCCCCCAGGTAAGGCTATTAAAAAGGGGAAGAAAGAATGTACTTGATTTATTAAAAATATTCATTTATTATCCAATTGATGAATTAAAATTAATTATTACTATGCACTTGGTTTTCAAACTTCTGGGAGAGTGGCCCAGGAGATGCAATGGGCTAGATTCATTATTATGAAGGGCCTCTTGGTTGGCCCAATTTTGGGCCTATCAAACTCTTTTCTGTTTCAAGAGTGGGCCTCTGCGAGAAGTTTTCTTCCAATTTAGGTGCCAACACCACAGGTTATATGCGAGAGCTCTGAACGATTTGTAGGTTAACGTAATACATCCAATAACGTGCATGAGAATTACTCTCTCAAGTTTATGCCCGAGATTGGTTGGGGAAAATCCCACGATCCGCTCTATCAGATAGAATTCAACAAGGAGAAGGACAAGCCGACATATTCTGGACTGGAAAATACTTTTTGCATCCTTCCCTAAGAATTCTAATTTGGGCATCGATCTATTCAATCTTGACAAAAGCCCACTTGCATCGTCTTATTTTCTTTGGTTGGTGCTCGGGCCTTACGATTGATTAGGATGCGACAGGCCATGGAGACCAAATTAATCTCCATCAACATTCAGCGTAATAATAATTTTATGATATGAAAATCATTGTTCAATTTTTATCTTGAGTCAAAAGCAATATTTTCCATGCGCAATTTACAAGATACTGCCCAATTTTATGCCCCAATCTTATTATTGGTATGCAAACTCTTCACAGAATGACAAAATACTTTTGAAAAAAAGGTTCTAATGAGGCACCGATAAAAACACAACGACCACAATAACTGAGGCAGATGAAGCAAAACAGAAACAACTAATAATGTCAAAAAAAAAAAAAAATGCCAGAAACCAAATGAGGTAAGACAGTTTATGCAGCCAGACTAAATGGTCATCAGTTAAATTTTAACTGTTTCAGGAAACACAGGAAAATTTTCAGTTCCCAACACCAAATTTACTACTAAGTTCTATGATCATCTCTGCCTAAACAACTATCCCTCTCTGGCTGATATATAAATTATTATTGTTCTTTCTTTCTTAATTCTTGAATTTGATTGATTTTCCTATATTATCTCTTTCTATCTGCAAAATTCCTGGTTTATTTGTTTCTCTTGCTCAATCTTCTTCCTCTATCCACTTCTGGCCCGACCTTTCCAGCTATGGCTTTCGGACTTTTCGTCGTCTTCATCTTCCATGCTTTCACCAAGAGTCAGCGAGACAGAGATTCCTTTGGATGACCCGTCCCCCAAATGCAGAGGACCTTGAGGAGAACCAGATTTAGCCAATTTGAACTTCTGGGAATTACCACCAGTTTCCTTTCCTAACCCATCACCAGAAGAGGTATTAGCCGTCTTCCGGACATGGAGCCGATATTTCTGCAAAACATTTAACAAGGGATTAGGAACGACAAATAAAAACTGTCAAGAGATGGGGCTTGGGAGGTTCAAAAAAAAAAAAAAATCACCTGCAAATGACTTTTGACTTCGTCGTTGGTTAAATCAGCTACTTGCATGAGTTCCCTAATTTGTTTAGGTGTGGCCTCTGCAAATTTGGGAGAATCAGTAATGGCTTAGCAGATATACTAGAAAAGAATACAAATTTAGAGAGAGAAAAAAAAACGAGAAGGATTAATATTATTCCTCATGCTGGAAAGAATTTAGTTGTATTAATAATTATTCTTCTCTTAGTCCATTGTGCTAGAATGAAAATGCTGATTATCCAAAGGAACAAACAAAAGGGGTGAAAGGGGAGAGAGAAAAAAAAAGGGAAGAAGATCAAATCCCTAGATACCTCGATAAGATCCTTTCCAGCTTTAAGGAAACGAATAAAGATTCCTATTTCGAGACAGAAACGTTCGATATACTAGAAAAGAAAAAAAACGAATGGACAAAAATGAGAATCCCAGAAAAGCGCAGAAATTTTGATTGGGGGATACCTTGTGCTCCTCCAAGTTGTTCAAGGGCATTGACAAATCTCCTGTGCAAATCCGGCGACCAGCTTCGCCTCTGTTTCTTGGACTGCTGCTGCTGCTGTTGTTGCTGTTGCTGTGATTCTTCTTCACCTTGTTCCGGGGGCTGCTGATGCTCTTCAGGGCTCGCCTGAGGAATAGCAGTAAAAGTGCTACGGTAACCATGCCGGCCTCTAGCAACCGGTGGAGATAGAGAGAGCCCATCACCGGGCAAATCAGCATTTTTTCCCTTCTTAAATGGCAGGAATGCCCCTCCCCGGTTTTTCATGTGCCATGGATGAATTCTACTACCACCTTCAAGATTCCTCTGTCATCAAAGTCAATTTAAAAAAAACTTTAATAACTGAATTCTAATAGAGGAGAAAAAATGGGGAGGGGAGGGGGGGGGGGGGGTGTTGGATTGGAGGCCTTTCTGAGATGAGCAAAATCTTACAGATTTTTGGTACAAAACGGTGGAAGAATCCTGAATCTTGACTCCATCAGAATTGCTGCTGTCGTATTCGACAGGGGTGGTCCAAAGCTGAGCAGACCTCATCCAGTTCTTCTTCTCATTTAGATTGAGATCACCTGACTTTTTTGCCCCTTTATCCTCAACAGAATTCTCTCCCGATGGGATGAATTCTTCCACGGTAACTTCCTTCCCCTTTCTTCCCCTGCATCGAGCCGCCTCCTCTTCCAATCTCCCAATAGCTTTATAACCCAGCAACCACAAAAAAGGTATCCAAAATCAGCCCAGAACCAAAAAATGGGAAAACCCCATTTCCATCGAATGAAAAAACAAATAAAAAAATTCAGGAAAAAAAAGAGAAAAAAGGTTCACCATCCCCCAAGAGCAGCATGCAGACAGGTAGTTCACGTTTGAACACGTTAATCTTCTTCATTTCTTTCTCCAACTCAAAAACGTACTCACCGAGCTTTGCTAACTTTTTGCCATCTTCAATCACCGAAATTTCTTGTAGAAATTCAGGAATTGTTTTTGGAACAAATCCATTTCCAGAAACAGAATTCAGTTCCTTAGAGCCCAACTCCATTCTTCCTTGCCCCTGTTTTTTTCTTTTCTTCGTTATCTCTGCAAACCCTTTATCTCCACTAGTTGAAAAGATTGCAGAGTAAAAACAGAGAGGGGAGTTGTGATTCATTTATATAGCACAGTTAAGCCAAAAGATGGTAATTCAGAAAAAGGGAGAGAAAAAAACAACTCGAAAAATCACAGTAAAAAAAAGGTTTGAAAATTTCGCTTTTAAGACATAAAAGATTCCTTCTTTCACACATTCGTGTCGTCGCATAGCTGGGACTTCGTTATTCATGGTAACGGACGTCGAGTCTATTAGTCAAATTATCCATTTTGGTATAAAATATCCTATTTAACATAATAAAATTAAACAACTTTTTGCAAGATTCTTCTACCAATATAAACTATATGTGTGATTATTAATTGGGGTTGTTAAAAAAATAAATTAATTAAAAGATAAAAAAGTATTATTCCATTGATGGTGGTTTTGCTAACGGGGTTAACTTTTTTTTTTTTTGGGTACCCATGTTGTCCTCGTGGGAGTGAATTTTTGTAATGAGATTTGTGTGATAAAACACCCCTTTTCGGATTTTCTGATCTTTTTGATGGTCTAGTATACAATTTGCTTTGAATTCAGTGTTATACAAGTAAAAAATTTACATATGTCTTTTGGATTTTTTTTTTTCAAAATAAATTTTATAAATTAATCTGAAAAGATAAATTTAATTAAGTAATATTATATGGATACAAGTGAAATTTTTACTCCTGTTTCTAATTATAAGCATCATTTAACTACACGTTTTTCCATATCTTATTATAAGTTGTTGTTGGTAGTTTATTTGTTATTTTACTCTCTTTTTTTTAGTATTACCCTGTTGTTTTTCTCTCTTTAATTCTTAATGTTCTTCTTGAATAGAGATATCTTTCTGAAGAAAAAAAAATACTTTAATATTGACAAAATAACTACAAATAACTTATAATTTAGATCGAAGGAAGTATTAGTGTATTCGTTACCATGCTGATTTACTTCCATCGGTTTAGATGCGAATAAATTTCATGAGACAACAAATATAATATTTGTATCCTTATTTTGTCTTTTGTAATTAATTCAGTCAAATCTTCACTGAGAAGCGATTACCTGTTTTCAAGTCTGAACTGGATAAATTTATTTTGATCATTAAATATGGTGTCGCTTGTATCAACGTTTATGTTAAAAGTGTATAATTCAATTTATTTCTATTAATTTAATTTTTTGGAGTAGGTAAAAAGTTAACACGATACCTTATGATCAAATCTTGCTTAGCTTAGTGGTAAGCAACACTCGAGATTTAAAGGTCTTGAATTTGAGACATGAGAAATGTTAGTGGGGAACTACTACTTGAAAGTGGATGTATAGGGAGTTTTAGGAGAATGGTGGTTAAAAAAACCAAAAAACATGACTCCTTAGCAAGCAAAAACACATTTTACTTGTATATTTTGAGTCTACATTAGTGAACACTTATTTTTGCATTTTTCTATTCAATAAATAAATAAAACATCAACCATGTCTAAGGACATAACATTGAACATTTATAATTTTTTAAATCATAATAATCTATTGCGAATGATATAAGTTTAATATTTTTACTCATTTGGAATTTAATGTTTTATTTTTAAATAAATAATATTTTTTATTTATATATATATATATATATTGAGAGAGAGAGAGAGAGAATTAATTTATGGAGACATTTAATTATGAATAAAGGGATATAATTTGGGGGTGAATTAGTAATTTGATTGTCTTATGGGTTGGTTACCAAATACATAAAAATTGGGGTATCTTCGTCACACGAAAGATTCGCCTCGCAAAAACCTGAGAAGGCCCACTTCCTCCCGTACCTTTTGTGTGCACCTTTGGTTCACCAGGCACACGAATCTCACATCCCCGCACAGAACCAACGGTCATCAACTCCACTGGGATCTCGACACGTGGATCAAAGGTGTTGGATTCTTCACAGATTTATCGTGTTCATTCTTTTATTATTATTATAGGAGCAGTGGTTTCATTCTAGAATCAACGGAGAATAGAGATGCAGAGAGTATCTCATCCACTGACACGTGGAGAATTTGCACCATTTGACTGGACATGTGACATTCAAATATTTTTGGGGGTCCAACTCTCTAATCCACAACACCACCTAAAATTGGGATAAGGATTCCTTCATGATCAAATAAATTGGGTCCACTTTGCCCCTCAGAGATTGTTTATCTTCCTAATTGGACATGATGCCTTTGCCATCTCATTCGTGAATACAGAAGACCACGCCTCCCTCTCTCGAATTGGTGGTTCAATTTGATTTAACCAAAAATTAATAAAAATTTTATCATTCTTATTATTATAATAATCAGATTGAGTGGTTACATTATTAAGCAAATGAATACATATCTCTTGATTCTATTAATAAAACTTCATATTAAAAATCTATCTACTTAAAGAGATGAGATATTTAATTTTGGATAATCTATAATAGAAATGAAAACATTTAATTATAATCGAATGAGTAATATATCATACTCCGTTCATTACTATTTGTAAGTTGTTGCAATTCATCTTATCGAAATTAAGATAATAAATTTTTAAAAACCCAATCAAACCAGTACTGCCCCCGCCACGTCCTGACTTTCCCTTGTAAACTAATATTATTAATAACAATAGTTATATGTATATTAAAGATAAATAATGTTTTTTTTATATATATATAGAGAGGATTAATAGTATAAACAAAGGATTAGTATATTATATTTTAGTAATTTAAAATATCATATTAAAAACATTAATGTAAATATAAAACTAATGGAGAAATCATACATTAATACTATAAAATGCAATTTTATTTTTGTATTACTTTTCTCACTTTTTTTTTACACTCCCTAACCATCCACTCTTCAAGGACCATTAGTAGTTTCTTACTTATCCATTCATGTCTCGAATTACATTATTAACCATCAATGCTCACTCTATTAAATAAGTTTAAACCCGCTCCTAATTAATACAATGTTTTTTTTTTTTTAGAATTTACAAAAGTTCTTAATTATAATAGTTGTTTTAGGATGCCGTAAAAAGAAAATAATACTTTCTTCGTTTCTAATTATAGGTCATTTGACTTTATTTTTTTCTCTTTATAAAATATTTTTTCCCGTTTTCATCATATTTCTATTGTTCTTCTCTAATAAGAACATTTTCTTTTTTTCCTTTTAATCTTAACATTGATAAAATGAATAAAAATGACTTGTAATTATAGACCGAGAAAGTAATAAATTCTACTATCAATTCTCCCTACATGTCTTTTCCATAGTCAATATTTAGTTAATGTATGTTCCTAATATTTACCTATTTTGTGAGAACACAAGTGGAACGTCATCTCCGGTTCTGTACATCAACACCCCCCCAAAAAATGAAGAGTTAATGAGAAAAAGCTAAAACTTCTGTTTCATACATTAATGTATGATGCTGCAAGCGTCGTCGTACTATTTATTTTACCATTAAACTTTCATATAAAGTAATGACTTTAATATAACTCCATAAAACACAGTTTTTTAGATAAATTATATACTTTTTATTTAGAATTGAATATTCTATTTTGATTTGTATAAATTTCAAGAAAAAAAAACATTAACTTTATTGATTTTTAACATTGTAATGTAATTTCTTAATTTAAATTTAACTAATTTATGAAATTATACATTCAACTCAAAATGAAAGAATATCTTTGATTTTTATTATCTTATCTGAGTAATAAATACATGACTTGTATTTTTTTTGTTTTTTTAATTAGACAATCTAACTTATAAATAATTCAATTTAATCAACCAACTCAAAAACTATTCATCTTTGAACATTTTAATACTTAAGGCACTATATGGTGCTTTGATTGTCTATTTTCGATAGTCAAATGGATTAAATGAATAAGTAGTTACACATTAAAGATTTAAATTATTAAAATTGTATATAGATCAAATTTATAGATTCAAAGGTTAACGGTGTGTTTGGATTGACTTCTCCACAAAAATAAACACTTAAATGAAAAAAAGTAAGCTTATTTAAGTTTTTGTAAAAAAAGCATAAGCTACAAAAAAAAATCAAATTTTGATTTATTGTTTAAACTACAAAAAGTAATTTATATAAAAAAATACTTTTACCTCTCTAATTTTTCATATTAATTTTTTAACCTTTTTTCTCTCTCTCCTTTTTTTTTCTTTCTCATTTTTCCTACCAATTGTTCTTTTTTCCTTTTTTTTAATCCCCACCCTATCAGCCCTCCCCTCCTCGGATTCCCCAGGCCCCCACACACATCTTCCGCCTACGGTGTGGTTATGCTTTCCTTTTTTTTTTTGCCCCTTTCAGTTATCTTTTATCCCCCTCCCCGCCCCCCAAACTTCATTTGTTTCTTTTTTCCTTTTCCTTTTTTTTTCCCCCTCCTTTATCATTGTTTTTTGAGGCATAAAATATGCACCAACCATTAAACTTACATGTTTTAGTCATTGAATTCAAAACTTATTTAATTTAGTCATCATACTTCCTAAAATTTAGTAAATAAATCACGATACATGACTCTATAGATGGTATAGAACACACACAACCACTTGGGTAAATAAGCCAAAAAGCTACAAACGAAATTTGGCAAAGGCTTTTCCGATGGGGAATTGAAGATGATCTTCCTTCCACCTTACCTCTACAATGTTTAGCCAAACCTCACTTTGAGTTTCTTAAGATGTTCCTCATTAGATATCACTTGTGATATAGTGGTCTTGTACCAAAGATCATCAAGATTGCTCAGGGGAAAGTTAAATGACATTCAAATCGACTGTGAACTAACTAGTGGAGGGGGTCAAATCTTAACTGATCACACATACAGGAAGAAGCCCAACTTGGAAGTTGTATTGCTGATGGGTTACATAGGCAGACGACTGGAAGTGCCAATCAAGAACAAGGGAAAGAGCTTTTTGGAGAGCAAAGAAACTAAAGGAGAAAACATCTTGACTTTATCTCTGAGCAGTCAAATATATAATCTCCTTCTTTACTTGAATTACCTCCCAATGGTCGGTGAGGTGGTCGGAGCCACCTTGCCAGTAGCAACAGGTTGAAAATGGGGGAACACCAGAGATATTGGCCAGAGATTTTTTTTTTTCTAGAGTACTAGAGATGGAGAGAAATGCTAGATTCTTTTGCTTCAAAAGGAAATTCCTTACATTTGGTGAAAAATTGGAAAAGAAAATACTAACAATCTGTAGTTCGATGAAGTTTGGATGAATTGTGTAGCTGAAATTTTTGTTGCTATCTTTATTTTTCCATGAGAAAATAAAGAGATGAAATTACCCCTCTAAAAATAGTTGTGGGTGGTGCATGATATCATTCAGTTAGTGTTTAAAGTCTAAAATAGATGGAAGAATTATTTTTTATAGCTTTATGAAGTTAGAGGGTAAAAATCAGAGTATTGAAAGTTAAAGGGTAAAAATTAAATTTTTTTTGCAATTGATGGATATTTGACATTTTTTATCTTAAGAAAAAGAAACACGCTTATAAAAAGCATTTATGAAAAAATCTATCCTTTTCTATCCAAACGAGTCCTAAACGACTTATTTGAGAGTTAATTAACTAGATCGAAAAGAAAAAATTGTGTAGTCAGAAGGCTTGTAACTTTTATCTTTACGGGAAAAAATTTCTTGTGAAGTCGAAAACCACTGAAATGATTGCCTAATCTTAGTCTTCATTTCAGTAATATTTTCCAATTTCAATGCCTTTTTAATT
>JAOXNR010000892.1:0-10543 GCA_028571225.1 Parsonsia alboflavescens
AATTGGTTAGAAATACATTTGAGGACCAAAAAGGCTATTTTTTTATATTTAAATACAGGAAAAAAGATTAAGGAAAATTGACCTTTTTAGTCCCCACAAATTTAAATATGGTAAGTGTGGTCTTTTTTTGTTGTTTTTTGGCCCTAACAAATTTAGGATGACAATGCTAGTCCTTTTAGACCAAACAAGAAAAAAAAAACAAAAGACTAGATCCATTAAAAATTAAAGGCATAGTAGGAAAATCTTTAAAGCTTGTTTCATAATAAATAATGACTCGTCTATTTTCTTTTGGGAAGTTTGGTCCTAACTTTTTTTCCCCACAACTTTTCTACTGAAACATTCTATCCTACATGAAAAATTAGTTAAAGTCCTAATTTGAGCGTAACTCCTAAGTTGACCAAGATAGTTGAGAGGTATATTTGGAAAATCAAATCAACCTAGAACACGTTAAAAAAATTTAAAATTTAAAATTGAATCTTTAAAAAAAATCAAGTAAAGAATCGAGAACTAAATTGGTCAAAAATTGACTTGTTGCTTTGCCATGTTAAGTAAAGTTGGTCTTTGGCCAAATTAATAAGCAATTTTTCACCTAATTTTTCCAAGAAATAAACTCTATAAATCTCTCCTAATATATGTGAATTTAAGATATGAAAAATTTTAGCTTATTTGGAGTTGATTTGATTGTTCAAAAATTTCTCTCAACTAGCGTGGCTGAAACAATTGTTATGCTAAAATTCTTTGATAAATCGTGATTTTAACCAATTTTAACTTGATTGTTCATCAAATTTTTCTAGGCTTATCGGAGAGAAATTTTTGAATTTTCTTTCTCTATTTGTGGACTTATGATTTATAAACTTTTAGCTGGTTTGGAGTCCATTTGGTCATCCAAATAAGAGATCAATTTGGTTTCGTCACCAGAAATTTGTCCAACTTTTAACTAAAAATGAGGGTTTTTTAAAATAAAAAATATAAGTTAAAATAAACATTTTTACACTAATGTTAATATAAAAATGACTCTAAATATCCTTGGAGCTATTGAAAATTTCTTTTCTATGGTCTTGAAAGTAGTTAATTTTGATTTCTCAATTTTGGGCTTGTTTTGGTAATTGTTTACTTTTTTTTTATTTTTTATAAAACCGTCAGAGGACGGGGGGTTAGGCAGACCCCTACCTGTTTATTGGATTAAATCGAGGAGGGAGAATGGCCTTACAAAGATTGTTGTAAAGAAAGCTTAAAGTAAAAGCTTGTGAAATAGACTATCTAAGCTGGGTAGGGAATATGCCTTCTTAATGTGATATAGTTGCCAAATGATCTTGTTGAGGATCTTCCTGCTACTGCTGGTCTCGTCGGAGTATAAAGCGGCACATCTAGCCACCCAAACTTCATGGCAAATGAGTACGGGAATAAGTGTTGCCAATAGCCCCAGCCTTTGTTTTTGTGATTGCCAAGTGTGCAGCTGTTCTATCAATTCTGTGGAGCCACTGGCAAGTCCAAATGCTTGATTGAAATGTGTCCATACCTGTGCTGTTAATGAGCAGCTACCGAAGAGGTGTGAAACGGTTTCTGTCGCCCTTTCACAATGACATCTCGATGCAAGTTGAAAACCTAGTGGACCTCGTATGTCATCAGTGGCTAAGAAGGTGTTGCCTAGTTTCCACATGAAAATAGACCATGATAGTGGAATTTTGGAGTGGAAGTAGTGCTGTGCGATGGTGTCATCCAGTTCCTCCTCTTCTAGTGCTGTAATGCATTCGGAAGTGTTGAACTAGCCATTCGAAGATAGGCTCCAGGAGTACGTGTCTGCTCCTTGGATGTGGTCTGGAATGATGAATTGTTCTGTCCAATTGGATGCCTGCATCATTCGTCGCCAAACTGGTGATCCTCCTTCATTTGTGGCTTCGCCTAGATGATATCCGTATTTCATTTTAAGGTAGCGAACCCACAGGGAGTCCGACGTCCGAAACTTCCACCAGAGTTTGGAGCTGAAAGCTTGGAGTGTTTTGTTCAATGCTCTTACCTCAAGCCCTCCTTTATCGTAAGGCCAAGTGATTTTTTCCCACGTGCACCAGTGCCTATTGCTGCCGTAGTCAGAGTGACCCCAGAAGAATTGGGTGAATTGCTTTTCTAGTTCCTTGATGATTTGTTTTGGTAGATTTGTGACTGCCAAAAGGTAAATTGCCATTGCCGAGAGCACATGTTTGATAAGAATTAATCTTCCTCCAGGAGACAGATATTTCCGCTGCCAGCCATTGATACGGTTTGTAACCTTGCTGACGATGGGTTCATAATATGCGATTTTGGACCTTCCCGGAAAAACTGGACAGCCAAGATAGATCAATGGCAAGCTTCGTTCTGGGCAACCTATGATCTCCTTTAGAGCAGCCCGCCTCTGTTGAGAAATATGTGAAGATAGATACATGGAGCTCTTGTCGAAATTCACTTTTTGGCTTGAGCAATCTTGGTAAATTTCCAAAAAGTCAATCAAGGTTCGAAGTCCATGTTTCAAGCCTCCTGTGAAGATGATAATGTCGTCTGCAAAAGCTAGATGCGAGATAGGGGACTAAGACGATCTGTGATGAAATCCCATATTTTGTCTTCATACAAGAGGCCGTTTAGGCCTCTTGACAACACTTCCGCTGCCAATATAAACAGTGTGGGAGATAGAGGGTCTTCTTGTCGAACACCTCGCGAAGAAGGGAAAAAACCACACAATTTCCCATTAATGGTGACAGAGAATTTGTTGAAGGCCAAGCAGTTGTGGATGAGGTTCAAGAAGTGGGGTCCGAAGCCAAATTTGCGCAGCACCTCCAATAGGAATGACCATTTCACCCTGTCAAAAGCCTTTAACATATCTAGCTTTAGGATCATGTTTCCCCCAATACATTTCTTGTGCAGTGATTGTACCAATTCGGAAGCTAAGAGAATGTTGCCCGAGATATTTCTTCCTTGCACAAAGCTGCCGTGGTTTAGGCAAATCAAATCAGGAAGTAATTTAGCAAGTCGCAGTGAGATGATCTTCCCAATTACCTTCGATGAGAAATTCAGACTAATTGGTCGAAAGTCAGCAAATGTGGCTGGGTTGTTGACCTTTGGAATTAGTATAATTTGGGTTGAGGTAAATTGTTGGGGCATCCGCACATCGGACCAGAAATCCCTCACAGCTTGCAGAATGTCCAGCTGTATGAGACTCCAAAAGGCTGTATAGAATGTTCCCGGAAAACCATCAACACCCGGGGCACTCTCGCCATCTAGGCTAAATACCGCAGCCCGAACTTCTTCAAGATCTGGGGGTACTGATAGTTTTTTGTTCTCAGCTTTGGTGATGGACTTTGGTATGTCCGTTAAAAAGTCTCTCGGTGCCCTTTGATATCCCGGATCTTCTGCTAATAGTCCCGAATAAAATGCCACTGCTTCCCTTTCAATATCACTGATGTTGGTTAGCCAATGACCCCCCGAGTCTTGGATTTTATGGATCTGTAGGATTGCATTTCGAGTATGCCAATATCGTGAGAAATATGACGTATTTCCCTCCCCTTCTTTCAGCCACTTAATTCTGGATTTTTGTTTCCAGAAAATTTCTTGGTTCTTAAGATGAAAGACTAGATTAGCTCTTGCTCAGTGAAGCTGCTCCCGATGTTCTTCTGTGCTGTCGGCCATGTAGGTTGCTTCCAAAGATGTTACCAAACTTTCTGCTCGTGTCACATTGTTTTCTACGTGGCCAAATGCATCTTTGTTCCAAACCTTGAGGGCTGCTTTGAGTCGGCATAATTTCCCAGCTAGGTGGTGCATACCATTGCCTTCAATGGGCTGCTGCCAAGAGGACTCAACTAGCACTCGGAAGTCTTTGTGTCATAACCACATATTTTGAAAACGAAAATTCTTCGGCCCCTGGACTCCAACCATTGTTGCTGAAATAAGTAGGGGGTTGTGGTCCGATGGTATCCGTGGCAGGTGCTCCAGTGAGAAATTGTGAAACGAGCTTTGCCAATGCTCGTTCAGTAGAACTCTATCTAACCGTTTCCAAAGTGGGGGAAGAGTGGATCTGTACCAAGTGTACTTACTACCGACAAAAGGAAGGTCTATCAGCCCACAATGTTCTACACAATCACTGAATTCCTTGACTGGATGTGTTGCTGGGGGTGCCCCTGAACATTCAGTTGGAGAGCAAACAACATTGAAGTCTCCTCCAATCAGCCTTGGTCCGATGGCTAATTCTGATATTTCTGCCATCTCCGTCCATAGTGTTCTCCTAGCAATATACTCACAGGCTGCATAAACAAAAGACATTGTGCATATTCCGTCCAAACCCATGTAATTGTCTACCGAACAAGAGAGCATTTGGGTCGAATCGTTTGTAATAGTAAGCATCAAATCAGAGCACCAGAAGAGCCAAATTTTCCCATTCGAGTTAGAGTAATAATGGGGCATTTGAAGGTGAAATCCATAAGAGGCAATTCTTGAGCAGTTAATCATCGGTTCCAAGATTGCAACAATATGGGGTTTGTGTACTCTTATGTAATGTTTAAGTTTATCCAAAGAGGGAGAGTTGCCAATACTTCTAATGTTCCAGATTAAAAGCTTCTTCATAGTGGTGTGGAGGAGGAGCTCAGTCGTGATTGTTGCCTTGTAACCATATTGGAAGGAGGCACATCGTTTTTCCTCGTAGCGGTTTTTGGTGGGACAAAGCTAGTATCTGTCAACCTTGGGAATTCCACTATCAAGTTGAGACCCTCGTGTGCAAAAATCTCTTTATTTCTGGCATCTTCCTGGTTGGTAGCAGATTTCCCCGATGAGTCTTCATCGTCTACCCGAAATCCAAGGTCTTGATTCGGGTTGCCTAAGATCGGCTCGGAGTTTTCTTTGGTCAGTCCGTTGGGTTCAATTGGCAGTGCCTTGCTTGAGCATGTCTCGGCATCTGAGTGCTGTCCAATAGGTGGTCCTTCATGCGGCGCCTGTTCCATCGGAGTTGGGTTTTCATTTTCAATTGGTTGAGGTTGTTTTGAGGGCTGCATGGCAGAAATTATTTTGTCTGTTCCTACACTGCCTTTTCCTTTTCCCTGTGCTTTTTCTTTCCCTAGCTTTTCCGCCATGCCCGCTAGGTGGAATTCTTTGTGTGTTCCTTCTTTGGTATTTTTTGTTTCTTTTCCTTTCTTTTCCTTTATCCTTTTCCTTGTCCTTCCTGGCCGGTTGTAGGCTGACTTTGTTGGCTGCCTCTTGCTCTTTGTCGGCTGCATTGTCTTCATTTCCCAAGTGGCCAGCAAGAAGTGGATGGCTGACTTTGTGAATTGTTTCTTCCTCTATTTCGGCTGATTGTCCCTCCTTTCCTTTCTCATGTGCTGCTGATTTTCCTTCTTTTTCTTTCTCCTTGTCTTCATTTCCCATGTGGCCCCCAAGAATTGGGTGGCTGACTATGTGAATTATTTCTTCCTCTATTTCGGCTGATTGTCCTTCCTTTTATTTCTCTTGGGCTGCTGATTTGCTTCTTTTAAATTGAGGGTTGAATGTTGACTTCCATGTGGTATCTTGTTTTGGTCATAAAGGACGGCTGAAATTGCAGCAAGTTGGTGAGCCATTTCTTGAAAATTCTGGTGTGCATGTGCTAAATTTTCCACTAGAGGCACATGGGGCGGTTGGCAAGGGGCCATATGCTGACTAGTTGTGGTGAGATGCTTGTTGTTGGCGGGTGAGTGTGTGACTTGAGGGACTTTGTCGGCTGAGTGTGTGGCGTGTGAGGACCTGTTTTGGTCAGAGATGGCTGCCGAAGTCTCAGCCGGTTGGTGCTCTGATGTGTGGAATTTCTGGTGTGCAGGTGTGGTGTTGTCTGCTGAGTTTGCAAAGTGCTGTTGGCAGAGGTCCAATTGCTGGTTGCTGGAGGAAGTAGTGCTGGATGCTTTGTTGTTTTCGGCTGGACAGTGATCCAAATGCTGGCCACTTGAGGATGTGGTGCTGGGTGTCTTGTTGTTTGCAGCTGGGTGGAGGAGTGGAGCGGGTTGTCGGCTGGTTGTGTTCCTGGTTGTGGTGCAGTGGCTGGTGCTAGTGCGGCACCGGCCTGCTGGGATGGGTTTCTGGGTGGAATGCCTCCGTTAGTCGAAGCTGGCGGCTGTGTCAATGTTTCGGCTTCCTTGTTCACGGTGAGGTGCTGCTTTTGGTACTCGGTTTGCAGGAGAGTTGGGTGTGCTGTCGCTGTTTCTTTAGGTTTCCAGGTCTGCAGGTTTTGCAGTTTTGGGTTTTGCTGGTTTACCCGTGGAGCAGCTGGGGTTGCAGAGGGTTGTTTCTCTTTCAGGTTTGGGTTTTTCACATGACAAGATTCTTGAGGATGGCCGATCTTTTTGCAGAAGGAACAATATCGTAGTGTGTGTTCATAATTGATGGGTTGCCAAAATCCTAGATCCTCTTGACTGATCCAGATTCTCTGTGGAGGAGTGCGCAGCAGGTCGAGTTCAATGCAGACCCGGGCAACGCTCGGTCTCGACATGTTTTCTGTAGGAACGTCAACCTTCAAAGGTTTAACTATGACAGAGGCAAAGGAATGCAGTATGTCCTTTCTGAAGAAGTGAATGGGCAAGTCGGGGAAGGAAATCCATGCGGGGACTGTGGATGGTTCTTCCTTGACATGGAATTGTGGCGTCCATTTAAGGACCCTCATCGGGGTGCCTTGTAGCATCCATACGCCCTTCAGCCACAGGCGACAATAGTCTTACTCGTGTGATACTCGGATCAAAATGTGTCGTGCATCAATCAAGCCAATAGTGCTGTTTCCCTTAAGGCCAATCGTTTGGAATGATTTTCTGACTATGTCAAGAAAGGGTTTCCCATACAAGAATTTTCCGATCAGCACCAATTTGAACGGCTCGGAAAGTTTGTCAATCTCTGTTTTGGTGAAGAAGAAAGCCGGTTCTACCTTGAAGGATTGAGGTGGCTTCATCGGCATGGTGGGGGCAGTGGAGCTGCTGGGGTGATCCTTGAAGAGAGAGGAGAAGGAGCCTCTTCCCCATGGGGAGGGAGTTGAAGGGTGTGGTTGATTTGTGGCTGGTGATGGTGGCTGGGTTGTGGCTGGTGGCGGAGTAGCCATCAGAGGAGGGGGGAGTTCCGACCACCAGTTTTCATGTGTTGGGTGGCTAGTATTAGAGAAGCTAGAGAGAAGGGAGAGAAATAATACGTATTCCGCACAAAATTTTGATTAATCTCCAAAAACGTAGAAAAGTGTATGTTATGAGATTAGAAGATAATATGATGGAAGCCACACAAGACATGAATATATATAAATAAATAAATATATATATATATATATATTATATGTATTAACAGCAAAATGAAGAAAAGTAATTCAAAATCTCAAAAAATATAAAAGTAATAAATGAGTTAAAATTAAAATAAATATCCGAATTATTTCATATTCTCCAAATTTGAATATATTTTACATTAAATATTATCAAAATTTTACTTTACTTTATATATTTAAATAATTACATACGTCTCTTCAATAAGGAAAATTGATGAATTTAGTCTTCAAAATTTCAGAAATAGGAAGTTATGGTCCCCAAAGATTTTTATTTTAACCTTTTAAAGTCCCCAAATTTTTCTCATTGATTATGATCAATTTTATGGTTTCCAACAGATAATCTCGCAATATCAAAGGACGAAGGGCAATTTAGTCCTTTCATGTTTCTTCACATCATAACCCCCGCCCATCCCCCTCCCAAACCCCCGCCTGGTGCTTGGTACTCGATCCTGTGCACGCCAATATCATAAAATATGGCCATAAAGATGATCTGTTTTATCTTATTTGAGTTGCTTTGCATGTGTACTAAATCGAACTCCATTGACTATGCTTCTAAGGTTTTCCAACATATTCCAAAACTGAATCCACATCCCTACACCACCTTTATTGATGAGATTCTTTTATCTTGTTCATATCTTCGATAGCACTGGGATTTATACTCGAATGATTGAAGGACTAATTATACCTCACAACTATGAAATTACTTCCGTGCTAAAGGCATTTGGATCTCTACTGAATCTAAGAAAAGGTGGAGAAATACATGGCCAGTCTTTAAAATTCTGATGGGGTTTAAACAGATCAGTGAAATTAAAGCTTGTAGAATTATATAGAAAATGTGGAAAACTCGATGATGCTAAAAGGATTTTCGATGAAATGCATGAGAGATGTTTTTGGTTTGATGTGATGATTTCGTGTCATCTGGATCACTGGTTGGTGCAAAAGGCGATAGATACTTTTAATTTGCTGAAAAATAAGGATACAGTTTGTTGGGAGCAGAACCACTCATTTCTGAGCGCCCCCAACCCCCCCAAAAAAAATTGCTACTCTATTGAACTTGTGACAATTAAGTAACTTTTTTTCCATGGATCTAAATATAGAGAGAACATTTACAATTTTTTTTCTTAAAAGATTGAGTATTCTTAGAATTTGATCTATTTTTTAAGTATGTATATAATTTAATCTATCTTTTTAAAATTTAATTTATAAAATATATCTAAAAGAATAACTAAAAGATACGTATAAATTTTTTATTATCGTATTAAAGTACAAGTTTTTTATTATTGTACTACCATCTACTTAAAGATTTGAAGACCACTTATCACCATGATCATGATCAGTGTTTTAATTGTTTGCTTCTATAAAAATTACATAATATTAAAAAATCATTATAATTTTTACCCTAAGAAATTTGCAATTGAAACCATTAAACTTATGGATGAAAGTAGTTCAAATTGATTAAAAATGAAGGTTATTTGGAAAAATCAATACTTACCACTCGAAATTAAAAAGAAAAAAAAACCTAAGCTCCATTCACAATCCATTACCGAAGGATTTCAAATCGCCCAAGGGACCTCTCTATTTGTGCTCTATGTCAATTTTTCTTGTATAGAATAGCCTTTTGGTAGTGTGAGCATTCAACTTCACAGAAGTAGAGCGATTCTAGAATTTAAATTTATTGATTCATATCTTTTAATCCAAGTCCAAAAAAGAAAAGGAAGAATCACATCAACCCATTTTGCCAGATTCTCACACGAAATATTTTTAAGAATTTAAATGTAAAGAAATCAGAGAAATGCATTAATTTCAGAATTCAAATCCATTTGCCAGATCCGGCATCATATTGAACAACAAAAATAAAGATATTTCCATCTTGATGTGCCGGTAGTCCAGTATTCCTAGTTCCATCAGCAGGAAAATAGTGCATTGCCAAAATATAATCCCCGCTTCTGCAATGGTTTTCCAAGAGGCCTGTACGAAGACCAAAGTACTCATTTACTATGCTCTCTATCAGCTTAGCAACCTTGGGGAAAAACCCAAACATGTCTGGGAGTGATTCCCTATCAGTATATATCGATGAATTAGATTTGTCCTGAAATTATATTAGAACCAATTTG
Source organism: Parsonsia alboflavescens (assembly GCA_028571225.1). Lineage (NCBI taxonomy): Eukaryota > Viridiplantae > Streptophyta > Magnoliopsida > Gentianales > Apocynaceae > Parsonsia > Parsonsia alboflavescens. The sequence continues at coordinate 9,397 of JAOXNR010000892.1, forward strand.
ATGTATAAACCAAGAAGGTATGGAGAGATATAGGATATTACCTAAACTCGGGTGGATACTGTTGCAAGTCCCAAAAGCCGGTAGGGGGTGCACGCATGAGCAGGAACCCATTCCGACCAGGTTGCGTGCCATAAAGAGCAGTTAGAGGTGCTCCATGATCATGACGATACTTTCGCTTGTCCTCCTCTGTTTTCTCAAAGAAGGTCTTTGAGTGCTTCAACCATTGGGACAACAGTTCTTGGGAAACAACCATGGTTCACAACTTGTAAGAAAACATATTCTGAGCAAGCGCCAGCAATTAGATCCTTCTTTCTCTTTTCGTCAGTGGAAGAAAGATCAATAGTTGGAATAGCTAAGTTGGAAATTTCAGTTCGGACCTTCTTGTTCTCTGCAATACTTCGCCCACTCCGTCTGACCCCAATTCAATATTTAATTCAATCAAACACATCCGGAGAAAGGTCATTTATAAGTAAAGAATCTAAGGGCACTCATGAAATTTTATTTCTTTATCTACTAAAAAAACCTGCAGCACTTCTTATTACATCATAAACATCGGGTTTGATTTTCTATGTATGACAAGGGTTGACAATCCCATGTCGAATTTGTGAAAGGGGAAATTGTAGTATATAGGAATTTTTTATGCCAAAGAGAATGATTTTTCAAAAGAATAGAGAAAAGAGAAAGTACATAGATTTTTCAAAATTTAGTTTGTATTTTTCAAAAGAGAAAGTACGTTCCAGTCATGAATAGATTGAAAATGGGAAATACCTGATTCTACACCTCCACTGGTTCGCTAAGGGGCTCAACTATGCAGGTGCCAACGCAAATATGGCAATGGGGACAGTTTGACAAGTTTTCAGTTCAATTGTGAGTAGAAGTCAATTTCATGATTACCAATACTTGGCTTCGGAAATATAGGACCCAGGATTTTACTTTCAGATCCTGGATATGATTACAAGTAGTTTTGGACATCAGGGCTCTCTGCACTAAATTCCCCCAAAAGATATCCAACAGGTTGCGGTCATTAGAAAAAGAAGCGTTAAAGCTTCTGTATACTTTGACGGTCACCGTTAATCTTTTCTTATCCATCTCATCCAACAAATTCTCAGCAGCATCCATATCTCCTAATTTGAAGTAAGCATATGCT
>JAOXNR010000893.1:0-10543 GCA_028571225.1 Parsonsia alboflavescens
TTACTTATTTAGATTATAGTATTTTACACTTTTTCTCAGAAAATGATAGCCTTTTTGGGCATAAATCCCAACAGTTAGTATGGTTCCAAGTATTTTTTGTACAATGTTGGAATGCATGTAACTTGGATGATTAATTTGACTAGTGAAATGGAATGCATTTTGGCACATTGCTTCTGTATGGTTAATTGTTTCCATAGGCTTGGCACGTTCATAATAGTGGAATATAGTCATACATGTAATACTCCTATACATTGAATCAAATTTCTATGTAGTCATTCTCAATTCTTTTATATAGAAAGCAAGACATTGATGCAGATTGGCCCAAGCTCGAAATGGGCTCAACTTTGACTTTGGGGCTTTTTATGTTTTTAGGGCTTTTTTTTTAGTTGCCAATTAGGTTTAGGGTAGATTTTAAGTTATAAATATCTCGTTTTGTCTCCAGTTACAAACAGGCTTTTATATTGTGATTTTTCCGACCTTTTGTCACCAACTTTTGTTGTTAAACTGAAAACTTATGTGTATATCCCGTTCTTTCTTTTTGTTTAACCGTTTATTCATTTTTGTTTATTGCATCAGTTGGTATCAGCTCACTAGGCTGCCTTCACTAATGGCTGAACAGAATCGTGTTGGTCGTGGACGGCGTCGTGCTAGAACGTGACGTTGAGTCATTCCTGAGGAAGACGAACAGCCTTGTCAACGAGACCTGCGAGAAAATGAAAACGAAGAACAGAGAAGGTGGATCTAAGACTTGGAGTGGTAACTGGCGCAGGCTAGGTTGGACATTTAGACAAAGGAGGGAGTGGAATCAAAGATTGAATTCGAAGATGAGGAGGAAGATGTCAATCCGTTTGCGGCATTGAACCGGGGGCGGCTTAACCGACCGGAATGATAGACCCAACAACCATCTTCTTTCCAAAATCTCGATATGAAAATAGAGATTTTTGATTAGGTGAACAGGCAGATCGAAGGATCAAAAGAAAAAAAAAAGGGACATGTCGTGTTCTGGGAAAAGTGTTGATTGCCGGAAATCACAAGGAAATTTCTGGAGTAGTGATGATTTTCCGGAACAGTCCAATTGCCGGAGAAATCAAACGGTCGCTTGAAAGATCTATCATGACTGCCGGAGATGCCAGTATCAACCAGTGGTGCAAGTGGGTAGATCTACAGAACACTAATAATCAAGTAGAAAATTGCTTGAGTTCACCGAAGTTGCTGCCAGATTGCATCTATGTAATTGACTTCGAGCAGACCACACCAGTGACCGAATGGGTAGCACACCATGCAGGCAGTTTTCTCGAACGAGAAGTGCAGCAGTTAGAACCAAGAGATCTGTTCGAAGTCAGCTGCACTCACAAATGCAAATTTGCAGAGATAAGCACCCGCAGATGCAGAAGGTAGTGGCAGATCAGGCGAACCAGTAGCTCCTACCGGCAGCGTCGCCTTGGTGGCTGGTGTCTGGACAAACAGAAGGCAATAGTTGGGCAGCAGATCGTCAGCGGCTTTTGGCTTTGAAGCAGTGATGGCCGTCAGTGGCGGCCAGGGTTTCTGCTGGAAGAAGAAGATGTTTTAATTATTTGCAAAAGAAGCCCTCGATTTTTTAGAAATTCTAGATTTGGTCATTAAGTTTTGTTTATTAACCCAATAAGGAGTTATTATTATTATTATTATTATTAGCTTTTTAGTTAGAGTTCTTTTGGGCCTTAGCACTGGTAGAAACGCAGCTGGTGAGGACGAGTCAAATTCAAGGGTGAATCTTTTCCAAGCAGGGAGAATGATGCAGACTGGCCCAAGCTCGGAATGGACTTAACTTTGACTTAGGGGCTTTTTATGTTTTTAGGGCCCTTTTTTTTTTTTTTTTTAATTTCCAATTAGGTTTAGGGTAGATTTTAAGTTATAAATATCTCGTTTTATCTTCAGTTACAAATAGGCTTTTACAATGTGATTTTTTTTACTTTTGTCGTTAAACTAAAAATTTGTGTATTTTCACAATATCCCATTCTTTTCTTGGATGTTAGGCACGATTTCAGAGGCGATTGGTCCGAGCTCGGATCAGGCTCAAATTTGACCGAGTGACCCGGAACGGCCCAATGATCAAAAGTCACTGCTATGCTGTGTTGCAAGGCGTTTTTTGGCCATCCGAAGTCGTCCTGATGGAGTTTTGGGCATTTTTCTATTTTTAATGGCATTGTCGTAATTTTTCAATTTTTAAGTGGTAGTTTCGTAATTTTTTCAGTTTAAGTGGCAGTTTCGTAATTTAATGTTTTCTATGGGTATTTTTATAATTTCTTTACTTTTTGATTCCGATTAGGTTTAAGGTTTGTTTTTAGCTTTAAATATTTCGTTTCTCATTGTTTTTGACAACTTTTGATTAATTAAAATTTTCGACTTTAGTCGTTTTTTCCGAAAACTTGTGTATTTTCGAAGAATTTCCAACTTTTCTTCTGTTTAGCCATTCTTTCAACATTGTTCTTGCATCATTCTTTATGTTTAACCTTTTATTCGTTTCTATTTATTGCATCAGACATGTAACATTTTTTTTGTTCCTTTTATTTCAATAGTTGATCAACTTTGAAACTGTAAAGATCATTTTGGCAATTTGCAAATGTGCTTTCCCTTTTGCTTCTCCTTGAATGTCTGGTATCATATCTCTTTCAAATCAAAGTTTGCTATTTAGGGACTTTTCTCATGCACTAATCTTATTTGACAATTATCGGTTGGACCCTTTATATCCCTTTCTCTGGTAATTTTTATGTGTCTAAGTTCTCACAAGTAAGCCCCCTATTCATTTTGTTCCCAAAAATACTACATTTAGATCAAATTTGATTTAGGGTATTGATTGACTTTTTTATATAAATGGAGTGAACTAATCATGCTTGATCCAAAAGGGTTCTTTAATTTGATAAAATCATATTAGTTTTAGGTTGGTTACAAATAACAAAATGAAGAGAGTATTTATAGTTCTAAACCCTAAAATAACATAACAATTCGTCCTAGGGTTAAAAGTGCATAATTACCTTGATACATATTCAAAATGACAAAGAAACCGAAAAGAAATGAAGAAAAAGAAGCTAAGTCTCAGCTGGAATGGTCTTCAAGAGGCTCCAGTCCTTTGTACCAATCTTAGGATTGGTAGTCTTTTGTCTTTAGGTATGAATTGACCGGCACCTGTCCCTCCACCGATGGCCAGATCAATGGTTCTCCAGAAATGGCACCATTCTCAGCTTCCAAGTTGGCAAATGATCTGTGCCAGGTTAATGATTACCAACGCCTGTGAAGTTGACAGGTGCAAGGCATGGAACTAGGGGATACACTGGTGCTTCACTAGACAAGAACGAACGGCTAACAAATTTTGATGTCCTAATCTATCTACACTTAAAATTTACAATTTTTAGGATAAAGTTTAATTATGCCCTAATCTATCCATATTTGTATCATATAATTTATAAAAGGACATAATAATGATGGAATTTGTGATTATTAGGCCTCTAAAAAGATAGAAAATTTATATTAGGCCTCAACAGGATGATATCAAAAAGAGAATTCTAGAATTAGATCAAAAAATCAAAGATGAAGTTTGTTCAGATATCCCAACAGCTTTTTGGAATAGAAAATTGCATGAAGTAGAATTACCTTATATAGAAGAATTTAATGAAAAGAATATACCCACAAAAGCTAGACCAATACAAATGAATAAAGAATTAATAGAAATTTGTAAAAAAGAAATACAAGATTTGCTTGCCAAAGAAATCATTAGAGAATCCAGATCACCTTGGAGTTGTTCAGTCTTTTATTTCAATAATAATGCTGAAAACTAAAGAGGAGCACCTTGATTGGTAATAAATTATAAACCTTTGAATAAAGTATTAAAATGGATTAGATATCCAATCCCCAATAAAAGAGATTTGTTAAAAAGAACCATTAGATCTGTTGTTTATAGTAAATTTGATATGACAGTATTAAAATTTTTTCTCTTTATGCAAATTTGTTACATGTTGATTCATCAAATAAACAGTTCCAAATTCTTGATCTATTGATATGGCATTTTCAGTAGTTTTGATAATATAATCCTAGGTGAAATCAAATAATCCTTTGTGATAAATTCTACTAATCTATTCCGGAGGGATATTCCATCCTGCTAATTTCTTTTCTATATCTTAAGAGATATGCTTATTTCTTGATCGTTAAGAACATTATTTTGTAATTCAGATAAATTCTGAATAATAGAGCCTGACATGATTCAAAATCTTAGATGAAAATGCTTTCTATCCAATAGCGTAATCAATCAATAATCTAGAAATATCTCTTCCTATCTTAATCCTTAAGTTTTTCTATCACAATTCTCCCATGGGAATCTTAGGACTTACCTAAGCCTAGACTCTCCAGGTATGCTGCTGTTTTCTCAGGGGTTCTCTTGCGTGGTCCTGCCCTAACAACGCCTTTCACCTACTGCTTAACAACAGGTTACTCCAACCGTCTTATAGTCCTCCCTGATACTCAACCTAGCACACTCTGATTCTAAACACCAAGTTTTGAATCTTTCCCAATAGTTGGCAGAACATGATAGATAAACAAAGGGATTAAGAAAGAAAGAGAGATTTGAATATTATCTCATGATTTTGCTAAAGGAAGAAAGAATAAAAGCGTTTAAGCTTTCATCCTTTAGATTTCAAATAACTTGGCTCTAATACCAATTCACAATGGAACGAATCGTTTCAACAAAACCAATCGTTTTTCAAAACATTTTTGAAATAAAATATAAATCAACTTACTGAAAATAGCTTCTTCAAATTTATAAATTCTTCAAATCAGAGTTTACATGAGAGTATTTGAGCGATTGGCTTCGACGAGAGAGAATGAGCTAATTAGTCCGGAATGCAAATAATTCAAGTTGAGTACAATCATATCTACTTTAATAAAGCAAATCCATTGGTGTCGGTTGTTTTAGCAAAAGTAGATTCTTTTCTTCTAATCTCCAAATGTCGGCAAGTGGTTTTTCCAGTTGTTTGGGTTCCAACTGGTCTTCAATTATTTTCAAGTGCTGTCAAGTCATGGAGAAGATAGCAACTGGTAGGCTGCTGCAATTCCTCTAGGGTTGTCAATATCTCCATTATCTCCAAAAGGAGATATGGCAAGTTGCTCTTCTTCGTCATCTGCTTCTTGTAGTTGAGAGTACAGCTTTGCAAGTTCTAATTGAATTTGCTTTTTAGTTTTTCTTGTTGAACTAGTAGAGGAAGAATCATCTTTTACTTTCGGAGTGACTTCTTTTGGTGACCATCCTCTAGTAGTTATTTCCCTGCAAAGATATTTGATCATATCTATAGTTTCAAATTTAAATTTCCATCCAATTATGAAATTAATCTTCTTATGGAAGAAGAATCTGCAATGCTGCAAATGTTCTAGTTGTCCATTAAGATTCTCCTTTTTGATAAAATTTTCAAATTCAATCTTTTTTTGATTGCAAAGTATTTTTGGTGTAGCTCCAAATTGTTTCCACCAATAGAAGAACCATCGAGGGAAAGTACGAATTTCTGTGCATCATATTTTACGAACCAAGTATGACTGGCTTCTCTGAGGAATAAAAAATTATTCCAAGCATCCAAATAATCAATAAAGTTGTAAGAATTAGGCCTACATGGGACTTCAAATTGAATAGGAGAGTTAATAGAGGAAGAATTCTAGTTGTCCAAATTGAGTAATTTAATAATTCTAATTCTGGAGAAGGCAATTCCTTTTGAGTTGGTTTCATGTTCTATTTCAACGGAACCTGAATGTACTAATATATGTTCATAGAAATTCTTGTCTTTCATAGGATTGCTATTGAACACATAACTTCCTTTCAAATAGGCATTTGGTACAAGTTTATTGACAAATTCCTTTTTAGAGAGGTGGAAGAAATTTCTTTCAACTGGTAGGATAGGAATCAAAGATATTGGAATATTTTCATGTTGTTTAGGTAAAGGTGATTCTGATGGGATTTTGCTAGTTTTTGGGGTGACTGCATCTTTATAAGATTCTGCTATTGGAAGTGCATAGTGACTAGAATTCATTTTTATAGTTTTTGTTTTGGTTTCTTGGCTAGTATTTTGAGCGATGTCAGATGGCGTGATAAGTCTATCAGTTGGAGAAGGAAGAGGAGGAAAAGTTCCTAATACAGAATATCTATTACTACAGGTAGAAGGAGAATTCTTATCGGATTGCATCTTGGGTCTTATCTGGGTTGTTGTGAAGGGCGAAGGTCTCATGTTTGCAATGCAAAAATTCCCTTGTTAAAAAATCAGCAAGAAAATTTTTATCTCCATTAATATCAAAATCAAAAGCAGATAAAATAGCTTGCCATCTGGCAAATATTTGTTTTGAAACCAAAATTTTGACGTCTTTAATTAAAACTTCTTTTGCACACTTGCAGTCTGTTCTTATGAAAAATTTTTTGTTTATCAAATCATCCTGAAATTTGGTGACACATAAAACAATGTATAAAATTTCTTTTTAGTAGTACTGTAATTTCTTTGACTATTATTTCATAATCCTGATAGGTATCTGACAATTTGTTCAGAAGAAGAGTCAAGTTTCTTCTGCTTGAGAATACCTCCAAAACCAATTTCAGAGGCATCAGTTTCAACTATCATGAAGGCTTCTGGATCAGAAATGCTTAAGCAAGGAAGAGTTTTAACAAGTTGTTTCAAATACTAAACAGTTTGGGTCTGTTCTGAACCCCAAGTAACTGGATTCTTTTTCAAGCGATCATAGAGAGGTTTACAAATGAATTTCAAGTTGGGAATGAAATCTGCCACATAGTTGAGACATCCTAGAAATCTCTGTAACTGGGTTTTGTCTCTAATCTCATCTGGAAACTTGTTTTACAAATTCTATAGATCTAGTGATAGGCTTATATAGCCCTTTGTCCAAATCATGGCCTAAAAATCTAATCCTTGTTTGAAAAAGTTTCAATTTGCTAGCACTCACCACCAGCCCATTTTTCTTGACAATGTCAAGAAAATGATTCAAATGCTTAAAATTTAGTTCTAAAGATTCACTAAATACTAATACATCATCTATATAGACTATTGTGAAGCTAGTGTAAGGGTTAAAGATATCATTCATGACTTTCTGAAATTCTGATGGGGCATTCTTCAATCCAAATGGCATAACATTCCATTCATATTGTCCAAATGGGACATTAAATGCAGTCTTGTATTTATCCTTTTCAGATATCTTAATCTGCTAGAATCCTAATTTCACATCAAATTTACTATAAACAATAGATCTAATGGTTCTTTTTAACAAATCTCTTTTATTGGGGATTGGATATCTAATACATTTTAATACTTTATTTAGAGGTTTATAATTTATTACTAATCGAGGTGCTCCTCTTTCCTTTTCAGCATTTTTATTGACATAAAAGGCTGAACAGCTCCAAGGTGATCTGGATTCTCTAATGATTTGTTTAGCAAGCAAATCTTGTATTTCTTTTTTACAAATTTCTATTAATTCTTTATTCATTTGTATTGGTCTAGCTTTTGTGGGTATATTTTTTTCATTAAATTCTTCTATATAAGGTAATTTTACTTCATACAATTTTCTATTCCAAAAAGCTGTTGGGATATATGAACAAACTTCTTTTCTAATTTTTTGATCTAATTCTAAAATTCTCTTTTTGATATCATCCTGTTGCAATTGTTGTTCAATTCTTTTGTATTTAACTTCTTCTTTTAAAAAGTTGATTTGCTTGGTTTTTAATGTTATACTTTCTATTGTTTTGCATTTAGGTTTCCTAAGGAAAGGAAAGATAACTCTAATACTACCAATTTTTGTATGAACTCCTATTTGGTTTACTTCAAATGGATAAATCTGAGTACTAAAGGTGTTCCTAATATTATTTCTTCATTCAAATCTTTTACTAATATAAAAGAATTTGTGAAACAATATTGTTTATTACAAATGTGAGCTTTTGATAATTTATAGTTTATGTTCAATTTATCTCCTAAGGCAGAGTATAGTCTAGTAGATGTTTTTTCATAATATCTAGTAGGTATTAATCCATCTTGTATGCAATTCTGATCAGCTCCTGAATCTAAAAAAGCTGTAACGGTTATAGAAAAATCTCCAATTCTGATTGTTATTGGTATATACCATTTCTGAAAAGTTGTACATCTAATTATGTCTATAAATTTTTCTGTAGAAGTTTCTGCTTCATCTATTTCTTCTAATTTAGGCATATGAGATTCAAATTTTAATTTTAATAATTCTTCAGTAAGCTTACTAATCTCTTCATATTGGATTTTATCGTTTTCTTTTAATTCTTTGATTTCTTCTTTAATTTGTTTTATTTCTGTTTTTAAGTCTATTAATGTAATTTCCTTATCCTTATTTTTGAATCTACTAAATACTTCTTTTATACTATAGTTTTCTATTTCTTGCCTAGGATTGCTAAAATAGATTCTTTAAATTTATCCAAATATTCTTTTTTCACTTCTGGGTCTTCTATTTTATCTAATATCTCAAAAAATAATTCTTTATTTTCTTTTGATACTTTATTAAAACTAATCTTGCTAATTCTACAATCTCCATTGAGATAATTGTTCCACCATCCTCTTAATGTTCCAGTAAATCCTGCTACAATTATTCCTACTATGTCTTCTTCACTTTTAGCAGTATTAGCCATTTTAAAGGCCATTGCTGCCATAGACATTTCCTGTACTAAATTTAAAATCTGGTGTTCTGTCATTCCATCTAAATTCCATTCATTCAAATCATTACCTGCATAAGATGATGTTGAATTCAAATGTTTTTCTTCAAATTGTAGATATGGAAAAGAAGGTCTTGGATAATAATTCCTAGTTGTAGATCCTAGTTGAGGTTTCTTATCAAAATATCTTAATTTATTAATAGCTTCCTTTTCTGAATTAATGGTTTGAATTTTTGTTCCACTAATACTTGCTTTTGAATTCTGATCTTTAAACCACTGTTCTCACAATTTTGTTATTATCTATAAAGGTTTTCTGTAGATTTACACGAAAGTTAACTCATTATTTAATAGGAGACTAGTCATAGTAATACCTCAAATTTGGAACAAAGTCAATTGTCATATCTTTATATTTTTTTCAACTAATTTAATACCTATACAATTTAAGTATTGCCAAGGTAAGACTTTCAATGACTTTTAGCTTAGATTTCGGGTAAAATGGCACATGCTCTCCACGTGGCTTAGTTGTAGGAAGGCAAAATTGGCAAAATATTAAGTTTTCCCTAGAGAGAATAGTCATAGTAATGTCTCATGTTTGTGGCAAAGTCAACGGTCATGCCTTTAATTATTTTTCAGTCAATTTAATACTTATACAATTTACGTGCTACTAAAGTAATACCTTTAATGACTTTCCTCTTAGATCTGGCTAAAAGGCCGGTGCTCTCTCCAAGCCTCCGTTATTGGAGGACAAAATGTCAAAACTTTTTTTTCTCCCAAAACTCCCTTGCATGTGAGATCTATTAGACAAAATCAATTAGGGAAAAAAAACTAAGGTCATGGAGAAATTTGATGAGTCATTGAAAGTCATTGTGAGTGAGTTGGGTGAAGCCATGGAATGGTTAGGAGGAATTGATTTCTTGGCAATAGATTGCAGACAAAATGATTTCTTTGTTATAATTATGAATTCATAATAATAAGGTGACTTTTAAAATAAGAAATTGTGATCGTTAAGCTGAAACTTGGTTTTACATAAACTGCTACACTTCATTTAGCCTACCAAAGCCCTTCATTGACACTGACAACCTTGAAGTAGATATAGTTGATAACCAAGTACAAATCAAGAATTGATTTACTTCCATTTGCTTCAACCAGCTTGGTAATCGAACAAGTGGGAATCCAATATGGATCACTTTGATGTCAACGTTGTACGCTTTCTCTGATCAAAATAAATTCACAATCATTGGATGCTTGGATTTGCTGGATGTATCTCCTTCTATTCTCAAAGGAAAGATTTAATTGATGGGAAATGTATGAGTATTGGTTGTTGCCAAATAGAAATACCCAAAGGGTTTAAAAAAAATTCTCTACAGCACCAAGTGGTTTGAACAATCACACCAAGGTGTGTAATTTTAACTTTTGTGGCTATGCCTTTCTTGGAAAAGAGGTCAAATTTGTTGCAAGCGGAACGATTGTAATCTACAACCAAGAAAGCAATTCCTTCTAACCCTTCCATGCATTCCTCTGGCTCACCCACAATAACTTTAGGTGACTTATTTGGCCATTACTTCCACCCCCCCTTCCCCCTCCTAAATTTGGTTTTGTTTAATAGATCTCAAGTGCAAGGGGGGTTTGGTAGGGGGGAGGTAATTAATGTTTTGACTATTTTACCCTCCTACTACAGAGCCAAGAGGAGAGCACATGGCTTTTTGGAAAGAATCTAAGCGAAAAATCATTTGAAGTATTACTTTGGTAGTATGTAAATTATATAAATATTAAATTGGTTGAGAAAAAAGTAATGGAAAAAGGAGGTAAGTCACCCACGATGACTTTAGGTGACTTATAACCTTTGTCCATTACATT
>JAOXNR010000894.1:0-10541 GCA_028571225.1 Parsonsia alboflavescens
TATAATGAGAGAGAGAGAAAGAGTTATTGTACAATTCAGTCCTTAACTTTACCTTTTTGGAAGCTTTGGTCCTTAGATTTTTTTTTTTTTTTTAGCCTTTATCATCCTTAAAAAATTTATGGATTTTTTTTTTTAAGAATCCAGTCAAAACGATCAAAATATCCAATCGTAAATTAATTTTTTTTATATATATATATATATATATGACTTTTTTACGGTATGACTCAAAGTGAACCAAATGGTCTATATTTACATTGAATCGAGTCCATATAAAAAAAATTATAATAAATGATTTTAAGACTCAAAAAATCAAAAATAAATAAAAACACAAATTTTATGTAATCTCTTCACAATTCTCACTAGAGACCAAGAAACACTAAAGCCAAGGCATTAATATTACCTCTATCCCATAATATAAGGTGTTAGAAGTTATTTTAAATAGATTAAGAATTCTCACATGTAGCTATTTATGTCAAAAATAACCCTGATGATCAAAACGGGCATGACCTAAACGATTCAAATGGACCTAAATACCGAACCGAATGCTTAAGATTCAAATGGACAGTGACCTCCCTCCCACCGATCGCCTAGAACACTGACCTTCAATGAGCAAAGAAAGGTTTCACTGGACCCCGAACTACAAACCAAAGCCTCCAACCTTTCTCGTTAATCTTCCGTATCACGGTTAAATATCTACAACATTTGATATACATGATAAGAGTTAAATCACTCCTCGCGACCTTCGAGGAGAGTAGGAAGGTCGCAAAGATGGCTTATAAGTCAATAACACTAGAGATGTGCATGGCAAGATGTCTTCCATTTTGGAACCTCCACAATTCAAGGAGCAATTGGCAAAACATGATTTCACAATTATCCTGAATGCCTGTTTTCACTTAATTGGGACTGATTCCAAATAAAGTAACTACATCTAAATGGTAACTTATTATTCGATATACAAGATCGAATCACAAATGAGGGACACAAGTTGAATTTAACCAATTTTCTCTAAAGGAATACTGACTTAGGCATCAAAGCTATCCTTAAGGCAACAGTCCACTTCAGTGATCTAATTTGTTTTTCGGTTGTGAAAACAGGCACCATCGAGGTTCAGGGTGACCCGGAGGTCATTTTCAAGCACCATCACTCTTGGCACCGTTTGTTTGAAGAACATTCTAAGCAAAAGTTTTCTTTCATACACACAAAAAACAAATAGAAATTGTGATGGTCCGATTGCAGCCAACAAGAGTACAACCACCACGTCGTGGTCGACCACCAAGAAGTACACAATTGAGCACTGGGGAAGTCGTGCTTGAAGATAAAATCCCCACAGAAAACAACAATGATAATAATGAGGGACCGATTGATCAAGGAGGGCCACTGAGGCCATCACCGTCAGGATTGTCTCGCAGGAACCCAACAAATAAAACTCTCGAGCATAGGAGGGAAGAATAGAGATACCAAAAATTTGAATAATAACAACAATATCCCTAGACCACAAGGATTCGGCCCGCAAAGGGGGGGGGGGGGGTTGAGTCTCTATTCTAGCAAACCTCTTTGAATGCATAGTAGTTGCTTTGGAATCAATCTCGGGCACAAGGGATTGCGTATCAACTGGACGTAGTTCAGTACCATTTCGGAGGGAAACACAACAATCTAAAGATCCTAGGAATAACACCCAATTGGATCCACCCCCGCCTTCAGAGGCAAGGAACGACCTTCCACAGATCAGAACTCAAAATGGTGAAAGTCAAGAGGTAGAGCTTGCATGTGAAGGAGCTCTTGGGGTAAGGATCCAAGAAAAAGTTAACCAAAAAAGAGCACCACCGGTGATTGACCTCAGAGAAACTTTAAGCAATGGTCGTGGTTATGACTTGAGAGATAGACTCAACCAAGCAGCAATCTCCAAAAGTCAACAACAAGGAATAAGTCTTGACAAGCAGGGGAGCTCGTTGAGAACTCCTCCGGAAGAAAGCATACCTCCTCGGCAAAGCCTAATTGAAAGAACAAGCAGCGACACTCAGGATGTAGCCCTGAATCCACCGTGGAGAGTGACTCTCCAAGTGAATCGTGAAAGAAATGGAGACCAAGAGATACAGAATAATGTGGACTTATCCGAACCATCACCATTTATCCACAATATCACAACAACTCGAATGCCTTTAGGATCTGAAAAGCCTCAAGTCGAGGTAAAATATGATGGCATATGGGAACCATTGCAATATATAGATGAGTATGTTTCTTACATGGAAATGTTAGAATACCCTGATCATGTCTAATGCCGAGCGTTCAGGTCCATATTGACAAAGAAAGCATATTCATGGTTCAAAAGTATTCTAGAAGAAAGCATCTTGAGCTGGAAGCAATTAAAATAGTTGTTCTTAAAAAATTACCAAAGCAGCAAGAAGTGCAAGAAAGACATCAATGACCTCTTTAAAATCAGACAAAAGGTCGGTGAGAGCATCAGGAGCTATTACAGTCGTTTCAATGACGAACGAGTGGAAATTGAGCAGAAGAATGTATGTAGCTCTCAAACTAGTAGAAGAGCCGGTAAAGACCATCAAGGAACTGCAAACACTCCTTGAGAAATTGATCAAAGCAGAAGAGGCAGCAACCCAGAAGAAGATTCCTAGTCTCACTTCAACCATCGAAAAAGAAATCAAAAGGCAACCTAAGAGCTCACAAGCATCCAAGCGAGATAGGAAAGACTCTCATTCAAAGGGGGGACCTTCGAATAAGAAGAGGAAGACAGTTCCCGATCTAATGACAACCCTTCTGACAGCCTCATGGGCGGAAATCTTAGTGGTCATGGAAAATAAAGGTCTCTTGAAGCCATCGAGACCTCTCAAAACCCCTTTGGTAAAGAGAGACATGACAAAATTCTGCCATTACCATAAAGACCACTGCCATCTCACAAAGGATTATTTCGACCTCAAGCGAGATATCGAGAGGTTGATAAAAAAAGGTCATTTAAAAGAATTTCTGGCCAAAAAGTAGGTCCTACAAATCCACTAAATGCAGTAGTCAACCAGCAGCAACCTCCAGTTAGAGAGATCAACGCAATTGAGAGAAGGTCAAAATGAGCTCGCGGAGTAGCTATCGACCCCCTCACGGTGTCATTCCAAATTGGAGAATTTTTTGTTCGAAAAATCTTGGTAGATACTGGAAGTGTGGTGAATTTCTTATACAAAATGGCATTTGATCAAATGGGAATAAACTAAAGCTCACTGCTTAAATCCGATATGGCTTTGACTAGTTTCAGTTGCAGTACGACCTATGTAGCAAGGATTCTACGAGTTCCAATTGCAGTTCTATGTAAATGGCAAAGGAATCATAGAGGTCATGGATTGGCTAGTGGTTGATACACCAGGAACCTACAACGCAATTCTAGGAAGGAAAGGGGTCATGGACCTGAAAGATGAAATTTCCTTACTCTGCATGAGTATTCAAGTTGGAGACAGTTGAATTACCTTAGAAGTTGATAGAAAAGTAGCCTCAAAATGCTACCTCGATGAAAGAGATGTTGAGACCGTGATAATGTCCTCGCAGGTCGATTTTATCGACTTTCCCGAGGAAGATGACAAATCTAGAACCCAAGCAGCCAACAAGGAAGAGAAAGTTTATCTCAATCCCGAGTTCCCAAATGAGGGGATAAAGATAGGTGAACCTTTACCTTCTAAGTTCAAAGGAAAGCTCGTTGACTCTATTCAATCGTATCTAAAGGTCTTTGGCTGGCGACCTACCGACCTCAAAGGCATTGACAGAGAGATAGCAGAGTCAAGCCAGTGAAACAGAAGAAAAGAACCTTTGCTCCGGAAGGAATGAAGTCATATCTTGAGAAGTCCAAGCTCTTCTCGATGCTGGAATCCTGAAAGAGTTTGTATACCCTGAATGGCTTGCCAATCCAGTGGTCTTGACAAAAAAGGATGGGACTTGGACGCTGTGTGTAGATTTCATTACAGTTAATAAGTACTGTCAGAAGGACCTATACCCACTTTCGAGTATTAACTAGATGGTTGATTCAACAGCTGGATACCAATGGCTTTGTTTCCTAGACACTTATAAAGGATATCATCAAATTCTATTGGAGTTAGAGGACATGGAAAAAACCTCATTCACAACTGAGGTCGGGATCTATTGCTATACCAAAATGCCTTTTGGCTTGAAGAATACATTGGTAGAGTTCCAACGAGCTATGCATAAGGTCTTTAAGAAACAGCTCGGAAGAAACATTGTGGTCTACGTGGATGACATTGTAATCAAATCCAAGACCTCGGATAACTTCATTGAAAAGATAAGGGAGACTTTTCAAACATTGAAAGCTACTCACATGAAACTCAATCGTGAAAAGTTTACTTTTGGACTTTCAGCAGGAAAATTTTTAGGTTTTATGATATCAAAACAAGACATCAATGCAAAACTTGATAACATAAAGGCACTCCTAGAAATGGAACCTCCCAGAAGCATCAAAGACGTTCAGAGTTTAACGGGGAAGATGGCAGCATTGAAAAGTTGATAAAGGAGAAAAGTTTTATGATGTCCTAAAAAAGCCCAAGGATTTCCAGAGGAAGGAGTATTGTCAAATAGGATTCATAAAATTGAAAAAATTCCTGGAAAAATCTCCAAAACATGTTTCAACGACGCCCGAAGAAGAGCTTTTGATGGACCTAACTATAATCGAGAAGGCAGTTAGCTCGATACTCTTAGTAGAAAGGTCAGGTTTGAAATTTCCAGTGTATTACTCTAGTTGTTTACTACAAGGTCCTGAAATTAGATATTCAGACCTCAAAATGTTTTTGTACCTCATTTTTATGACATCAAATAAGCTTAAGCCATATTTTGTAACTTACTCGATCAGAGTATTAACCAATTTACCATTAAAGCAAGCTCCAGCAAAACCTAAGCTATCAGGTAGGAAGATGAAGTGGTCGCTCAAACTCTCAAGGTATCAAATTGATTTCGAACCAAGGAAAGCCATCAAGGTTCAAGCTCTCTCAGACTTCATGGAAGAATGCATGAGAGCTCCATTGGAGCTCGCTGAAACTTGTGAAACTAATGTATGAACCATGTACACAGATGGTTCCACCGAAAAAGAAAATTCAGGCACTGGAATTATATTGATCAACCTTGAGGGAGTGAGAATCCCTTACTCTGTGAAATATAACTTCCCAACCTTGAATAATTAGTCCGACTATGAAGCTCTTTTAGCAGGTCTAAGCATCATAAGAGCTTTAAAAGTGCAAAAATTACATGCAAAAACCAACTCACAAGTCATAGCCAGCTAGGTCGCTGGAGCCTACTTGGCTAAGGAACAAAATATGATAAAATATCTTAGAAAGGTGAGAGATATAACATCAAAACTTGAATACTTCCTCATTGAAAAATACCTAGAGAGCAAAATGCAGAAGCTGATACACTATATAAGGTCTACTAAGAGTCACAGGCACCAAAGCTAAGCTACTGGTCAAACATCTACATTATCCAAAAATAAATCAAGAGGAAAACTAAGCCATAGAGGACCAAACAGACTAGAGGTACAACATTTACATATTCCTCAAGGATTGTGAGCTCCCGAAAGATGCAAAAGAAGCTTGCTAAATCAAGAATTGGGCACCTCGCTATGTTTCGATAGGAGATGATAAAGTATACAAGAGTCATACACATGGCCATTACTCAAATGGTTAAGCAAAAGAGAAGGAGAATATGTCATTGAAGAGGTACACTGTGGAATATGTGGATCACACATAGGAGCCAAAACAATGGCAAAGATGATACTGAGGACTGGTTATTATTCTCCTTCAATGGTCTTAGATATTGAGATCGCTATACAAAGATGCACGAGCTGCCACTTGTATGGAAACAAGTCACATGTACCCCAGCGAGCTATCAATCTATCAACACCTCAATTCCATTTGACATTTGGGGCATTGACATACTAGGACCTTTTCCAGATTTGTTGAAGCAGAAAATATGACAATTATTTCTTCACCAAGAGTGAAGTCTTTTGTCTTTAGAAATATTGTTTGCAGATTTGGAATTTCACGAGCTATCATTTCAGACAACGGTAGACAATTTGTTGGTGATCCTTTCAAGACTTTTGTGGAAACTTGAACATAGAACATAGATTGACCTCAATAGCTCATCCTCAAGCGAATGGACTTGTCAAGGTCACAAACAGAACAATCCTGAAAGCTCTCAAGAAAAGGCTCCACATGATCAAGAAGGAAGGTCGAAAACCTCCTTGGCCAGAAGAAATTTCAAATATCAAATGGGCTTACAGAACTACACCTAGACAGGCTATTAGAGAGACTCATTTCAGTTTGTGTTTTGGTGTAGAAGCAGTAATGCCAGTAGAGGTCGGAATGCAATCCTTGAGATTAACAGAATACCATTCAATCTTAAACAAGCAGGAGAGAAGGGCAAACCTAGAACTCCTTGATGAAGACAGAAATAAAGCAATGGAAGCTAACGGAAGGTACAAAAAAACATTTCTCAAATTTTTTCAACAAAAAGGTCAAAGAAAAACACTTTACATTTGGATAAATGGCTCACAAAAAGTCGAATGTTGGAAAGTAGGGACAATTAACAAACTTAAAAAAAAGCTGGAAAGACCTTATATAATTCAAGAAGTTACCATGGGTGGAAATTACAAGCTCGCTAATCTCAAAAGAAGACAACTTCTGAGGCTTTGAAACGTTTGTCATCTAAAGAAATTCTATGCCTGAGACCTTCCAAGCTACACAAGCTCATTAATTAGCCCAATGACCTATTGGAAGCCTTAGCAACCTACTCAATTTCAATTCTCAGAAATTTTGAACTAGCTTCACAGGCTTTCTATAACGTGGAAAGATACCAATCCTGTTCTATTATCGAGATTCCATCACAGTCATATCAATGCAAGCATTTTCAACATATAACGAATCAAAAATTTTCAAAGCCAAACACAAAAATATGAGAAAAGAGGCCTTAAATAGACCCCATGGAATAGTAGACATATAAAAGCAAAAAAAGAGTGAACTTAAAAATAAGTATTGTATCTTTACAATCATTCATCTGTCAAATATAAGGAAGAGAAGAAGAAAGGCTACAGAAAGACCTAATCTAGTACAGTTCAATCCTTCTTCTTCCCTGGAACTCCAGACAAGCTAGAAACGGGCTCAGAGATAATCTGGCCACCAATAACTTCTGGGACAACCTCACTCATGGGATCTTTTGGAGCAGTCACTCTAGGAACCTCTTTATTTTCCTTAGCAGTTTTGAGAGTGTGGATACCTAAGGTAAAATACCACTATTTGAATCCATTAAGGATTTTCTCACTGACAACATATTTAGAGGAGATATCGGCTTGAATACCTAGAGCTAAAGAGGTCGCTAAAGGAGGAACATCACGAATCTTCTCCTCCTCAAGAAGGTTGCCATCAGTTCGCTGGGCTTCTACCTGAGTCTCAACAGCCGCGACTTGCCCCGGAGAACTTGGACCTTGTTCCTCATGTTCCCATGGAAGAGGAATTATGACATCTGGAGGATATAACTTGTCATGAGAGTCCTTGTCAGTTTTGATATCACCATTGAGCTCTCGGAATCGATTAACCACATCAACAGATAGCCTAATCATTTGAGGTCGCTGGAGAGATTCAACGTAGACCTGGAAAGGAGGAATTTGCTCTAGCTTGGCCAGGGAAAGATAGCCATCCTCATTATAGATGGCATTATAGTCTTCCAATTGAACCTCTAACTCATGAATACGGTCTCGTTGTTGGTTGCCTAGAGTAACCAACTCCTCACCCTTCCTCACTGCATCATCAATAGTAGCTGTTGTAAGCAAATTCTCTACTCTAGCCTCAACACCCTCCTCTTGCTATCCTTCAGAAGAGTGCTGATAGTTACATTACTGGCTTTAGCTCGTTTCTAAGCAGCGGCGAGCTCTTCATTCTCCTTCTCTAACAAGCTTTGTCATCTTGAAGGTTGGTCATTAAAGCAGGGAGTTCTTTATTTTTCTCTTCTCTCTCTGACAGCCTCCTTAATAGCTCACCCAAGAAAACATGGTTCTAAAAATAGAAAAAAACAAATTTATGGACAAGTCGGTACCTAGCGGAATTTGTATAACGGCTATACATCAGTAAACAAGACTTACAACAATATGAAGAGAAATAGAGCATTTGTCTAGCTCAGCATCGTTGAGTTGTTTGTAGATTTCTTAGTCAATAGGTGGCACACACTCCATTAAAAATTATTGAGAGTGTGGCCACTGGAACAAGGAATTAGAAGATTTCATGGGAAGGTAGGGGACCCATCTTGTGGTCCCCTTAGCAGAATAGGAGGTCAGAGATAACTTACCGAGCCTTTTGATGGTCTTAGCGACCTTCTCAATGGCGCAGCCACTGAACTCTACCTCCTGCTCGGAGATCGCTGGCCCTTTACCCTTTCCAAAAGAAGTGGTAATAAAGTCCTTCCCCTATTGAATGGACGTGGGGGAAGGGGAATCAGAAATTGATATCTTTTTCAGTTGCCCAGAAGCTAGAAAAATAGCCTCTTCTACTTTTCTCTTCAGGGCATTCCTTCTCCGGTTTGCCATCTTAACCCTTTTTGTCCTAGTCTGAGCGATAGGGATCTTGAAAGATGAATCTCCAGAAATTAGAGTAGCCGCGAAAGCACTAGTAGTTGCCACAGTCCCACTGGGAGGTGCTCAAAGAGATAACGACCTATTCTGTTGCCCGTCCTAGGATCCAACAGGTTGATTAAGTAACCAGAAGATCCTCATTGCTGACAAAACAAAAAGAAACAGAAAAGATATTTAATGTTCAAGACCAACTTGCAAAGCAAAACAAAATTCATTAGAAACCAAAAAAGATGGAAATTTCCTACCAATAGGAAGAATTCCCATAGACTTCCTAAGGGTAGCAAGGTCACAATAAATAGGACACCTCAATCCGGAGGAAAGAAGAAAAAGAACAGGCCAAACTGGCCGAGTAGAACCGACATATTCGACGTCGTAATTGCCAAGATCGAAAAGGAAAACTCTATCTCTCTCTCTCTCTCTCATCAGCTAAAGTTGGAAGTCCATTAAACCTTTATTAAGATTCCAGTTGGGATACGGTTCAGCTCGAACCTGATCTGCTGGAAGTCTAGCGAAGAGAAAGGAATCTTTCCAATGTCTCCTTGAAGATTGGAAAGCCCCTAATAATTTATGTCTATTGTTGAATTGGATGTATCATAAGCTCGTTTTACCAAGGTGTAGTGGAGATTCCAACCTTAAAAAAACATCTAAAGAGGTCTAACGAAACTGGGATCATGTATAGATGACAGGTTGCAATAAAGCCTATGATGGACCTAACTACATTAGGAATAAGTTGGGCAATGGGAATCCTCCAAAAATAAATTATGTCAAGGAAAAGAGGATGGAGATAAGGTAAAAGAATTCCTTCCATAAGGTTGGTTAGATGTGGGATGATATGCCTGGGCCACCTACTATTGGGACTCTCGGATTCCGGGGCAACTACAATACCATCTCTATTTAGCCCTCTCGATCCACTAATCTGAAAAATCTCAGAAGAACCTATAGTAGACTTGGGAGAAAAAACCCGCAAGTCAGAAGGATTATATACTTTTCTCTCAACTGGTGGAGCCCAAGTAGTAGGAGGAGGTGAATAATACATCTCGTTGTCAAAATCTTGGTATGGGAGAGACCCAGGGATTTCATCGGTATGAAGAGAAAGGGTACTTGAGGAAGAAGAATGATTAGGTGTACAAGTTTCGAATGGGAAGTTCAACTGAAAGGAAATCACTATGAAGTCAGCAAGGAGACATCTTTTGCGAAAGAAAAAGAAAATTTCTGGAAAGAAATAAAGAAGAAAAAGAGAGGATTCATTCTTTGATGCTGGAAAAGTTCCTTCTCAAAGATGCTAAAGCCAACTAACACCAACTAATCACCAGCGTAAAGGAAAGAGCTTGAGAGTTTTTAGGCTGGATAGCTTAATCGTAAAAGGAGAACTTGGAACTACTTAGAAGAAGTTTAGTAAGTTTCAAATCTTCATAGTTCCCTAATTTATATGGGAAAGGAGTCTCTTGAGTTCTAGAAAGATACGTTAATGGCGAATCAAGACAACCGATGCGACTTATGTTGTTGGACAAATAAAATATGCTTAAATGACTTATATTTTGAAAGGGAGGAAGTACTAATTTATATGATGAATTTTTAAGTATATAGATACACATATTTGCCTATTGAAGGTTAATCTTGTGGAATAAGGTTTTTACTAGTACTAGCAAACATAAATGATTCTTTGTTTTAATTTTTTGGAAAAAAGCATATATAGTAGTTTTTTTGAAAAAATAACAAACAAATACATAACAATTAGTAGAAAATTAATGTCTTTTTTATACATATATATATATATATATATATATATATATACGGATTTGCTAAGGTGCGCTCTGAAGCTCGCCTTAATGCGCGCTCCAACCGTTACCGTAACGGAATTTTTGCTCCTCCAACCGTTACCGTAACGGAATTTTTGCTCCGCTTGGTTGACTGCATGAGCACC
>JAOXNR010000895.1:0-10540 GCA_028571225.1 Parsonsia alboflavescens
CGAATTCTTGCCTTTTGCATCCAGAAATCTTCCTCACTTTTTTTGGTGATACAACAAATGAGTCTTTCTCTATTTTCTTCCAAACCATGTTCAGTATATGCTTCTGCACATTCATCAATATATTTCTCAGCTCGCTGAATATTAGATTGTACGTTTCCAGAAACCTTCTTGTTCCCGAACTTCAGTTTCTTCTTCAGCCTTATTAATTTGCCAAAAAAATCTGTGCATGCTCTCTATCAATCGGTAAGGACCATGATTCCTCTACACATGACCAAAAAGCTTCATGCCATAACCACATTGTCTGAGATCTGAATAGACGAACTCCTCTAGCCTTGGCACTTTTAATTGAATTCTATAAAGGACAGTAATCAGATGATCCTTTTGAGAGATGTTCTAAGTATTGTGGATCTTTGATGTTACAATTCTTGATAGTAATTTATAACTTCGTGGTCTAATTCTTTATTCTAAGTTCTTGTTTATCTTGTTTGAGATGTACTTCATTGTCATTCCTAAGAGGAGAAAGTCTATACTTTTTTTTTAATAAAACCATCGAGGAGGACGGGGCGGTTAAGCAGACTCCAACCTTTTTATTGAAAATTTTTGAATGACTGTAGAGGGGACATAAAGAAACTTACTCCACAAGAAGGAGGAAATAATCCACTTCAAAAAAAATATATGCTACAACTAGTTTTAAATAATTAGAGTAAAAAATTATGAAAGAATTGTAGGCGTCAATTGGCAATTAGCTGATTAGGGAATCACCATATTGGATTAGGGAATAACCATATTAGGTTAAGGAATCGTTTTGTTATTTGTGAATATTGTGTTACCATATTTGTAGGAGGAAGTTTAGGCCAAACTTGTATATGTATCTCTATTAAGTCATTGGAATGATAACAAGAACGAATACTTCTTCCTCAAACATTTATTTTCTACATGGTATCAGAGCCCTAAGGTTTGATCCTTGGGGTACAGTACGTGAATCATCGACTTCTTCATCTTCACCTTTCTAGGACCTGTTGAACGCCATGGAGGGACAGGCAATAGCAACAACACATTCCAGTGAAGGATCGACAACCACGACTATCCTTGAGAGTCTTATGGCTGCGATGAAGCAACTTGCAGCACAACAGAATCCACCATCATCGACAGAAAATTCTGCCCCTAAAATCTCCATTAAGTTCAACGGCATGAACTATGGCCTATAGTCCCAAGTTGTCGAGATGTATGTGTCCCACAAAGACAAATTGGATACTTGACTGGTGACATTTCACAACCAGCCCAGATTGACCCTGCTCTCCGGAAGTGGAAAATTGAAGATGCCGCCACGAAAGGTTGGCTCATAAACTCAATGGAACCTGCGTTGATTGGAAATTTTATGAGATTCCCAACGGCAAAAGCCATATGGGAGTCGGTGGCAGCAACTTATTTTGATTTGACTGATACCTCCCAAGTATATGATCTGAAGCGGCAAGTGTCACGATTGAAGCAGAATGGAGGACCAATTGAGACCTTCTATAACAGTCTTCAGGCTCTCTAAGGAGAAATCGATTTTTGCAAACCAAACCCCATGACGTGTGCTGGTGATATTGTGAGATATAAGTCGACAGTTCAAGAAGATTCAGTGTATCTCTTCCTTGATGGACTGGATGATCTCCCCGACAAAGTTAAAGCCGATGTACTACAGATGCAACCATTCCCCATTGTGGAGCAAGCATGTTCGACAAATAGTGATGCTCTTATCTGGAGAACATGGAATCTCGGATGGGGCTAGAATCTCTCGATGTGAGAGGGCAGATTCTCAATTCCTTTTGACGACAAGAGGAACACCAAATTGAGATGTTCGACAAAAATGAGGTGCACAACAACCTGCTGCTATCTCTGGAGGGTGTTCTCACTGTGGGAATTCACGACACACGAAGGATACTTGTTTTAAACTTCACAGGGTATCCTGAGTGGTGAGAAGGATTATAGAAAAAGAAGAAGGCAGGAAAAGGAAGTGCTTAGGCATCTTTAGTCTCTGGAGGTATTGGTGCAACTTTAGTCTCCGGAGGTCCTGATTATTTATTGGTGCCAAATCAAAAATCAATTGAAGAAGTTGAAGGTAATTTAGGTTATGTTCTTTCTATCTCTCACATGGATAAGAATGTTGGAAGCATGATTGATTCCAAGGCGACCGATCACATGACCTTTGACTCTCAAGATCTTGCAACAACAACTTCTCCAATACGGGATTGGATTACAAATGCAAAAGGTCACAACTCTGCCGAAACTGTAGCAGGGGATGTTACACTTTCTAAATCTGCCTCTCTTTCAAATACATTGCTAGTGCCCTCTTTATCAAATAAGTTATCATTTATAGGAAAACTTCCCAAAGATCTTCAATGTTGTGTTCTAATGTATCCTGATTTGTGTCATTTCTAGGACATTCGCACAAAGTTTGTTGCACCTGGTACTAAGAGGGATGGATTATATTTCTTAGATGAGCTTGGGTCGAAGTCAGGTCATGTTTTACATACTTAGGGTAATCATGACAGCGAAAGAAGCTTGGTTTGGCTATGGCACCATCGACTTGGGCTTCTTTCCTTTGGGTACTTGAAGATTTTATTTCCAGAATTATTTTGTCATTTTTCAGAGTCATTATTTACATGTGAAACTTGTATACGGGCAAAGAGTCACCGTATTAGTTTTCCTCCAGTTATCAATAAAAGAACAAAATCATTTGCTTTGATTCATTTTGATGTGTGGGGGCCATCTCCAATCTCTACAGTTTTTGGTTTTAGATGGTTTTTTACTTTTGTGGACAATTGCACTTGGATGACTTGGCCATATCTAATAAAACACGAGGATGTGCTGCTCCATTTGAAAAATTCCATGTAATGATTAAAACACAGTTTGATGGAAAGATTCAAGTACTTCAAACTGATCTTGGCTGGGAATATGTGAACAACAAGCTTGATGCCTATTTTCATCGACATGGCATCATTCATGAAACCTTTTGTGCACAAACAACACAACAGAATGGAGTAGCCGAGCTAAAGTATCGACATATTCTTGAGATCGCAAGAGCTCTTCTCATTGGGAGTCATGTTCTAAAGAGCTTTTAGGATGCTACTATAGTAACTTTAGTGTATCTAATGAACCGAATGCCCTAGCAAGTGTTAAAGTTCCATACTCCATTGCAAAGCCTTGCTGACCATGTGGAGCTTCCTAGCATTTTGACTCTACCTCTGAAAGTCTTTAGATGTGTGGCTCTTATTCACTTGCATAAACATCAATAGACCAAACTGGATCCGGGTGCAGAAAGGTGTGTGTTTGTTGGATACGGATCAAACCAAAAAGGATACCGATGTTACAACCCCAGCACCAAGAAGATCCATGTCACACTTGATGTTACTATCATTGAATTTGAGTTCTTTAATCCAGCATCACAATTGAGTGTTAGTATTGAGGGAGAAGAGCTGGATAAAACCAGGTGGGATATTCCCAATATACTGTTGCCTGCGGTAAACATCCCAAAATCAATACTACAACCTACAATGGAGAATAGTATAGTTGCGTAGCCAACGGTAGTAGTACCACACCATGCAAGTGATGAACAGATGGAATCAGGCAGTAGTGGGGTTCAAGCAGAATTTTAGGAAGCTTCAAAAAAAAAATTGATTTGGGAAAAGACCATAATGCTGCTATTCAACTAACTTCTACCCATCCATCTCCCTCTTTAGTTTCTTACCAAGCTCTTGCAAATGATCCAAAGGTAACCATTTCTTCTACACTCTGTGATAATTTAAATAGTTGCAAGACATATGTTCTTCTTGACAGGCGCAACAGGGTGAGGGCACCTAATAGATACTCTCTTGACGTAAAAAATCAAAGATCCCAGTATCCTATCGCCGACTATGTATCAACAAGAAGATTATTAGAAACATACAAAGCTTTCATTGCCAATGTCTCAGCCGAGCCGGTTCCCAAGGGAGTGGAGGATGCTACGTAGGATCCTAAATGGATGGCATCCATGAAGGAGGAGATGGAAGCTTTAGCAAAGAACGGAACTTGGAGACTAGAAACTCCTCCAATAGAGAAAAAAGTAGTGGGCTGTAAGTGGGTTTTCAAGATAACGTGTAAGTCGGATGGGTCTGTTAAGAGATATAAGGCACGACTTGTGGCAAAGGGGTATAAACAGACATATGGAGTTGATTATAAAGAAACGTTCTCTCCAGTATCAAAATTAAACACTGTGAGAGTTCTGTTGTCTTTAGCAGCAAATTTAAATTGGCCCTTATATTAGGATGATGTAAAGAACGCATTTCTCCATGGGAATTCGAAAGAATAAATTTACATGATAGTCCCACCTGGATATAGATTTAATGGCAACTTAAATGTTGTGTGCCGATTGAACAGTAACTCTATGGACTCAAACAGTCCCCTCGTGCATGGTTGGAAGATTCTGTTTAGCTATGAAGTGGTATGGATTTGAGCATAGTAATGCCGATCATACCAGCGCAATGAGAGGGTAACTCTTCTCATCATATATGTTGATGATGTCATTATTACAGGCAATGATCATGTGGAGAGTACAAGACTCTTGTCCAGACTGAATGGTGACTTTGAAATGAAGAATCTTGGAGAGTTAAAATATTTCCTAGGAATTGAAGTAGCAAGATTAGAAGAAGGAATGTTCTTGTCTCATGGGAAATACATGCTAGATCTTCTTTCCGAAGTCGAAATGCTAGAGTGCAAACTAGCTGAGACTCCGATAATATAGAATCACAAGCTTCACGATAGTCTAGATCAAACTCATGCAGATAGAGATTAGTACCGACGTCTGGTAGGAAGACTAATCTATTTATCTCATACCAGGCCTAGCATTGCATACGCTGTAAGTTTGGTAAGTCAATTCATGCATGCTCCCAAAAAGGACCACATGGATGCGGTTGTTCGAATCTTGCAATATTTAGATGCAGCCCCGGGAACAGGTTTGCTTTTCAGAAAGCATGGCCACCTGGATGTAGAAGGGTATAGTGATGCAGATTAAGCAGGAAATGTTACAGATAGGCAATCAACTTTGGTTATCTTACTTTGGTTGGAGGAAATCTTGTTACATGGAGATCAAGCGTAGAAGCTAACAAATGGGATATGTGAACTGCTTTGGTTAAAAAGGTTGTTAATTGAACTGGGTTACCCTCCAAGAACAGGAATGAGACTCTTTTGTGACAATAAGGCAGCTATAAGTATCTCTCAAAATCCAGTACAACAAGACCGAACTAAGCATGTGGAGATTGATAGTAATTTCATCAAAGAGAAGCTGGAAGAATGGGTCATTCAAATCCTGTTCATCAGATCAAGTGATCAATTGGCAAACATGCTAACAAGAGGTGTATCTGGGAGGGACTTCAAAAGCTCACTTTTCAAGTTGGGTATCAAAGACATTTTTTGCCCACTTGAGGTGAAGTGTTGGCCTAAGCTGTCAATTAGCTGATTAGGGAATCACCATATTGGATTAGGGAATCATTTGTTATTTGTGAATATTGTGTTATCATATTTGTAGGAGGAAGTTTAGGCCAAACTTGTATATGTATCTCGATTAAGTCATTACAACGATAACAAGAATGAATACTTCTTCCTCAGATATTTTTTTTTCTACAAGAATCTGTCTACAATAGGAATAGGTATTAGAGTAAAGAAAATGATAGAGCTGCCAATTGATTTTACTAATGATGTCTCTACTACTGCTTTGCTCATTAAAATAGATAAATGCACATCTTGCCACACAAAGTTCATGACGGATCAAGAGAGGAATAATTTTAGAAATTATTCCAAGTTGATTTTCATGATGCACCCAACCTTGGATTTTTCTATTTAGATCGATGAATTGATCACTATTGAAACCAAAAGCATGATGACAATGATCCCATTCAACGTCAGCAATGGAATAAAAGAACAATAGATGTTGCAATGATTCTGATGAGTTCTTACAATGGCATCATGAAGCAAGGTTGAAACCCATTTGAATCCTAATGTCATTTGTAGCCAAAAATCTCAGAGAAAGCCTCCACATAAATATTGATCATGAAAGGGAAATTTTCAAATGGAAAAATTGAATTTGTGGATTTTGAGTACCATAATTTCACTCCCCGAAGCCACAGAACAATTTGAGAATATAAATATACCTTTTGTAGATTTCTTCTAGATATATACATAATCATGGTTCCTTCCCTTCAGTGAGAAATAGAGTATTGAATTCCATAGTTCAAATGGGACAACATCCCTAACGGTGTCCTCTTGCCACTTGCCTTGAAATATAAGATCATTAACTTGAATATCGTTAATGATATTAAAGTTAATTATGTCTGAAATGCTTCCTTCAAGCAGCCAAAACTCATGCCAAAAGGATATGTTTCCTCTACCTAGTTTTACCGCAGTGAACGGTTTAGCCAAATTCACAACCAGAACTAGTCTCTTCTAGATTATTGATCCTCCATCATGCAATGCTTTTCCCGGTCGAAACCATACTTCATTTTGTGATGATTAGACCATAATCAATTCTAAGAACAAAACTTCTACCATAATTTCATACTATATGCCTAAACGAAATTAGACAAGGAATAAACAACCAAACTGCCTCTTTCATATGAATAACAGATTTGCTTCCAAGTTCTCCAATGCCTATTGTTACCATAATTTGAGTTACCCCAAAATAAATAAGCAAATTGAATTTTCAATTCCAGGATAACTTGCTGTGGAGGATTCAAAACAACAGGTAAATAGGTAGTCATAACAAATCGGACATGCTTAATCAAAATCAATCAACCACCAGGTGAATGATATTTTGTCTACCAACCATTAATCCTCGCCTTTTTGATGATGCATGTCATGTTGAAGAGTTGACCTTAGGGAAAGTTGTGAAACTTTTTGATTCTGATATCAACATGAATGTATGGATTGTATACCTTCTTATGATTCTTTGATTTAAAGTTTATGATGACATGATTATTTTCCTCTGGTTGGATCTATAAGTGCTCGTAAGTATTCTATGCATGATAAATTCTTTGAATTGTTTAATCCTAAGAGCTATGAAATGGATTTTGTGAGATACGTTAGTCCTAGAACCTTGAATGTCTTGTTTAGAAAGCATGTCTTGGGACTACATATGAAGAAGAAGCCTATCATTGTAGGTGAATGTTGGTTGAAAGCTTGCCATGAGGAGTTTCATGATGAGAAGTTTTTAATGAAGTTGAGGAACTTCATGTTGTTAAAACCAATGTGTTTATGATGTGCTCAATCTCTATTTGGCATGTTTGCTGGAATTATATGACCGTAAGGTTTATGTTATGTGAATTGAGATATATTGAGATTTTGGAAACATTTCATATCCTCTATAGAACATAATGTTGTCCATGTTGATTATAGTCTGAATACTAACATATGCAAAGGCTATTTTCTTCCTAATTTCATAAATATGTTTGATGTTTTTTATGGAGGAGATGTGTTTGCTTTGAAAAGAAAGTGTTTCTTGAGTTTATTTTATATGAATTTCAGGTTTAGAGAACCTTTATACCATGCTTTATGGGGATATCAACCACGCTATGGAAGTTATGGTTTGTGCTTTGAATGATATAACTTTGTTCTTTTGTTACTTAAAATGGATAGTATTAAATGGCCATGTTGTTTCTCCTAATAAGTTTATTGTAGATGAGAAGGAATACATATCAATTAAGGAAAGACCTCCACCCTTGAAGGAAGGATTGGTAAGGTATTTTCATGTTATAACTTCCATGGAGGATTACAGATGTCAAGCCTTTGAGAGAATAGGATTACTTGGTCAGAATTCTTTTGATTTTTCAATCAATGTTAGTGATCATTTTCTTCTCTATGTAGGACTTGGAGATTTGAGGACAAATCTTTTACAGGTGAGGATGAATTGTGGATATCACGGAGCATGATGGAGTTGCATGATGAATTTTTCAAGGAGTATTAATGATCCATGGTTGATAAGTGGAGACTTTAATGTCGTCCATACGGTAGATGATTGTTTAGGAGTGATTCCTCCAGTCTTGCCCATGCAGGAGTTCAATGCTACATTTGAAGCTAGTGGGTTGGTAGATCTACCTTTTCATGGCACGAAATATACTTGGTACCGCTCCACTTTAACTCCATTGTGGAAGCAATTAGATAGTATCATCATTAATTCCCATTGGTCAAGTGTTATTAATCAAGTTGCTATTGAGCATTTAAATTGTTCAGTCTCAGGTCATTGTCCATTGCTTCTCTCAATTAAGATGGACACTTTGATTAAACCCAAGATCTTTCAGTTCCATGATACGTGGATGTTCAAAAAAGATTTTGTGGACGAGGTTAAGCAAAGCTGGTCGAAGGAGGTTTATTTTAATGGGATGCAAATTTTTGCATCGCAGTTAAAACGGTTGAAGCAGACTCTTCGAGAATGGAATAGGATTTCTTTTGCAATCTCCAAGGCAATATCAAACTGGCAGTGAACAAGGTTAATGATGCAGAAATTTATTATCAGCAATCTCCAATAGGGATTAATAGATAGACACCTCATCAATTGAAGGTTGAATTGGCTTTTCACCTCACATATGAAACTACATTCTGGAGGCAGAAGCCTGGAGCAAAATGGTTTAAGGGGATAGCAAACATAACTTATTTTTCCAAAGTTTGGCATGCTAGAAAGTTGCACATGCAGATAGGAAGAATAAAATAAAAAGCAGGCTAGTGGTATGGCTTAAGGATTTTAAGGAAATTGAAGAAGAAGCTTTAGCCTTTTGTTCAGACCTTTTAACAGCACCTCAAGGTTGTGCTCAATCTACAAATACAGTTTTATTTGATATTCCATGCCTTATTACTGATGAGGATAATAAGGGATTACCAACAGTTTCAATCTACAAAGGAGGCAGTTTGGAGTCTAGACCGAAGAAGTGCCCCAGGGATTGTTGGGTTTCCAAGTTCCTTTTACACAAATTGTTGGGAAATCATAGGTGATGATTTGGTGAGGGTTCTCCAAGATTTTTGTGCTGGAGTATGTATACCAACTTCCTTTACAAGCACTCAAATTATACTCATACCTAAGAAAGAAAACCTGATGGAATATGGTGACTACAAACCAATAAGTTTATGCAATTTCACTTCCAAGGTCATGGGGGAGATTATTTCATTGCGTCCTTCTAGTTTGTTGCCTAAGATTATTCTAACAATCAAAGCGGATTTGTGAAAGGTAGAAGTATTACGGACAATATTTTACTTGCATCTGAAATGGCTCAGTCTCACAATGAGAAATGCCTAGGGGGTAATATCATTATTAAGCTAGACATGCTTAATTCATTTGCTAGGATCTCATCTCATGATCTTTTCTACTTTCGGTTCTTCGTAAATTTGGATTCGGCCATCATTTTTGCCATTTAATCCGAAATTGTTTGGCATACAATAATTTCTCTATTACTATAAATGATGGCATATGTGGTTTCTTTCCTTCTAGCAAAGGTGTCAGACAAGAACATTCATTATCTAATTTATTATTTATTTTAGCAGAAAAAGACCTTTCAAGGGGATTAAATAGGATGTTGAGTGATGGGAGCTTGGGGGAGTTTTTAACAAGACGACAAGGCCTTCCTTTATCTCATTTTATTTTTATGAGGATATTTCAGGACAAAAAATTATCTTTTAGAAAAGTTCCTTTTATGCTCCCATTAATGCTCCTATTTCCAGATTGCAGATGATTAAAAATGTGATTGGTTTTGTCCGTAAAGACATACCAATTACTTATCTTGGTTGTCTGCCTTATATAGGAAAGGTGAAGGTTTCATATTTTCCAGCTCTCCTCCAAAAAGTGGAGTCCAGAATTAGGGGATAGCAGAACGAATACCTTACTATGGCAGGAAGATTGGTGTTGATTAAACATGTTCTTAACTCTATAGTCATGTACATCCTTGCCGCAATTGATCCTCCTTGGAATGTTTTGTATCAATTGGAACAGCATTTACTTTCTCCGGGGGAGCAGTGATTTTGGTTATCTGAAGCATTAGCGTGCATGGGCTAGGCTCTTTAAACCAATCAATCAAAGGGGTTTGGGTCTTCATGATTTTCAAAGTTTCATTACATCTTTTTCTTGCAAGAGCACTATTGGATGGGTACGGGGTACATTGAGATGTGTATGAGAGTAAGAGAATCATTGAGCAGCTTGGTAATTTAGAACCTCTTATTGTAGAAAGTTCTGTTTTACTCTCAAATTGGTATGCACATCATAAAAAATGCGACATGGTGAATAAATTGAGAGAAACAATTCAAGATATGGATCTGAAACAAAAAAGAACTTATAACAGGATTAAGTTCAAAAACAAAATTTATGTTTCCAACCGAATGTATATACATACAGAGTTACATAGGTGGATGAAGGAAATAGAAGATCAAGAAGCTTTTAGGATAATATCAAATTTTAGCCTCCATGGTGTTGATGAAGAAAGGGAATGAACTCCCATTGGACACAGTGAACTATTAGCCACTTCCTTAAGATTGATTCATACAA
>JAOXNR010000896.1:0-10538 GCA_028571225.1 Parsonsia alboflavescens
CATAGCTCCCCCCCCCCCCCCCCCAAAAAAAAAAAATACACCTTCTATGCCTGCAGTTGATTAGTCTTCAGTAAGTCTTTTTCTCCATCACCAACTTTTTGGCATCGTTCTTCAGAGTGGCAGTGGATCCCAAGAAAGAGAACCTATTTGTGGCTTGGTACAAATCTTTTTTCATATTGAAAATAGCAGCAATGTAATTAGAAATTGCTTTGGGGTTCTGGTCATATAAACATCCAACTCAAACTAAAAATAGGTCCAGAAATTCTTACTCACTAAAGCATAAGTGAAGATACAAGCTACACCTTCTTAGCTAGCCCAAACACATTTGATCCTGCATGAAGTAAAACATTGTAAATACCTATAAATGCACAATGTTTGAGATTTATTCAATTCGTCATTCGGTTCTTCATCAAATGACTCCATGTTCAAACTCACATCATCTATAATGGATCTGGAAAAAGGAGAGAAAGTATTATTAGGTCAACAAACATTAGTCAAGCACTGTACCTTTCATTTAATTTGGGACAATTTCTTTTGTCACGTGATTGCCTTCGAAGTCTGCATCCTTTACCTTGCCTCAACTTTGGAATTGCTTTTTCTTTTCCAGATAAAAGCCTTTTCCCACATGCCTTAGCTCTGACTTGTGAAGGATTGCTCACACTCATTGTCTGCTTTGAAGTCTTGCTAACTGAGTGTGAGATCACATTCACAAACAAATTAATCTCTTTTATTTTTTCATGTATCCTTTTCAACTCATCGAGATAAAAAGTCGATGCTTCACTGGTTATAGATGCATCATCACCTACAACTGAGGAGTAATTTTTGACACTTGCACGTTATGACAACCAAAACAATCCATTCGGATCTTGTAATCCTCCAACTTGCTTACACCGTAGCCCAAGTATTGCACTTTTTGTCCATCTTTCCAAAATATAGAAACTAGGCAAATGAATTACCTGCTTCTGAGGAAAATACATCAACAAATGCCTACATGGCAGTCCTTCAAACTCAAACATCTTACAAGTGCATGAAACCACTTCTGTCTTCTTGTTGTAGTGAAGAACTCTTGGAATTTTTATCACCCCACACCTTTGTACGATATAAATAGCAATGTCATCATCCTCAAAGGTACCATATATGGTGTAGGCACAAATCTCAAAAAGTTCCGTTTGAAAGCATATGAAGTTGTACTTCGTGTAAATATCCACTATTTGTGCTTCCATTACATAAGAGGTTTTAAGCTTCGGTCTCTCATTTACATCAATGTGATCTACAACTAAAGTCTTGTGTCTCTGATGTCTAAGGGCTCTATTAAAACGAGAGATAAAACCAAACAAAGAATTCCTCTTATTTATATATCTCTTGAAAAAGGCATGTACACTCTCAGCCCGTTAAGAACTACTCGTCCCTACACTAAAATACTTTCTCGCATAAATGAAAACCACTTATGGCGAGTCTCATACAAGTCAACCAACCAAATGTTACTTCCCAATCCGCTATCCGTCATCATCAAATCTGCCCATCTACTTTCAAAAACCTCAGCAGTCTCACTGTCACGTATGACGCTCTTAAACTGGCAGTAGTTGTCACGATAACTCATTGAATCAAGTTTTTTTGAAAACTTGGTCAAAATATGCCACATACAATACCAATGCACCCTCGAATTATATACATGTGATATAGCCTTGGTTATTGCAGGATCATGATCCATAATGATAGTTACAGGTGGACCTCTTATTGTAGCCTCTAGCAATTTGTTAAATAGCAAAATGAAAGATTTAGTCTTCTCATCACTCAATAATGCAGAAGTAAAAATAATGGTCTGCCCGTGATGATTTACTCTTGTAATAGGAGCAAAAATCATACTATACTTATTCGTGTTATATGTTGTATCAAAAACTAAAATATCTCCAAAGGTGTCATAAGCTCTCCTCCGAAGTGGATCAGCCCAAAAGCAACGAACCAACCTATTGGCTTCATCAACTTCATACGGGAAGAAAAATGAATCATCTTTTTCTTTCTCCTCAACTAAAAATTCTATCAAACTTTTAGCATTTTACTCTTTTTCCTCTTCATCCACTTTTGTTCTGTAGTTATAGAAATCCTTTTCAGCACAACGCACAAGTTCAGGACCACTAGACTTAATCGCCATAATCCGAAATTGTTGGCATGCTGGTACATTTGCCTCTGAAAGTT
This sequence comes from Parsonsia alboflavescens, assembly GCA_028571225.1. Taxonomy (NCBI): domain Eukaryota; kingdom Viridiplantae; phylum Streptophyta; class Magnoliopsida; order Gentianales; family Apocynaceae; genus Parsonsia; species Parsonsia alboflavescens. The sequence continues at coordinate 2,197 of JAOXNR010000896.1, forward strand.
GCAAGGTTAATGCTTTCTTTGTCGCTGAAACTGTTCTGTACGACCTCAAAAGATATACTTTCAATGGAGTTGCAAGAGCATGATTATGCTCTTCAACAAATGAGCTAATAATCCATTTAGGACTTGTCTATCTTTTCACAATTGTGAGCTTTGCTCTACAACCAACACGAACTGTGGATCGATTTCTTTCACATGATCATCCTTGCTTGTCCTTTGACCCTTTATATTTGCATTCATATGTCTTCCCTTCCTTAGAATAAACAAATTTCTTCCATATCAATTCTCTTGTGTCAGATTTATACTTGCTATTACTTAACCTCGCACTAAATCCACACTCTCGTGCATATGCATTGTAAAAATCAAATGCTTCTTCAATTGTCCCAAACTCTTGAGAAATCTTTGGCGTATATTCATTTGCAACTACACAATTGAATCCTTGAGATGATGATGCATTTTCTTCCATTTTTAGGGAATATATACACCTGTAATGTAGACAAAAATGTAAATAAGTCAAAACAATTTGCCACACATCAAAGATAAAAAACCTAAAGAATCAACCAAAATGATTCTGGAACATCTCAAGCCCTAATTTTTTTTCCAGGCTTGGAATTCAAGCTAACAAACCCACCTTCTCAGAATGCTAGCTGGCGACGAGACAGAGTAGCTCTGGCAACTGGAGTTGGATCCGGCGGCCTTGATTCCTGCATCTTGAGCCTGGCGATGGTTGGCAGGGAAAGTTTGTTCCAAAATACCCGTCGGTGGACTGAGAGAGGAGTGGGATGCCAGGCGGCTGTTGTTGGGAAGTTACTGCACAGGGTGGATATCGATTCTATGTTGGGTTAATGGTGGTGCGGGTTGAAGAAAAGTACTGAATTTTGAGGCTGAGATGGTTTGGTTTGGTTTGACATTGCCGAGAGTACCCAAGAAGTTTTTGCTTTGTTTTGCGTCGCACCTTTTTTTTTTTTTTTCAAAACGAATTCAAAATTGACGTCATTTAGGATCCTAGTTATTGAACGACATAACCGTCAAATTTTTCCATCCCGTCGCACACGAAATTTCCCGTGTAACTTCACACTTTATAGAAAAACTATAAAAATATATAAATATATATATATATTTATATATATTTATATATGATATACTAGTTTATATGGCTTTGCCCTCAAGGTGCAAAGGGTGCCCAAGTACATATAAAATATATAAAGATAAAAATAAATAGAAATAAAAAAAATCATGAAATGAAGTCCTTTTTTATTGTCAAGTCTCGTTTCTCTATAAAAAGATTGAAATATTTATACTTTCCAAAAACAAATAAAAATACCAACACATGCAAAATAACTTGAATATTAGGAGTCATGTTTTTCTTTCTTGCATCTACCATAGTTTCTCGTGGATGTGATTTTCGACTTATTGTACTTGCAAAATAAGATTTGATTGTTTCCAAAGCACTGCGATTTTGGCCCATGCAGACCGCTCCTTTGACCATTCTAGTTTGAATGGGGCGTTATCATTTCTACCCAAATTGAAACTGTAATTTCTTATTTACCCAAATCTTTACAACATTTCACAATTACTCATATCTAAAACTAACTTTTCATTCTATACCCATGTTGACTTTTAATTTGAAAAAAAATCAAAACATAACATTTATTCTCCTTTACCATATATTTACTATCTTACCCCTCAGCATTCAACACACCCAACCGAACCCAACTACCTGTAAAATGAATTGAAGAAACTACAACTAACATCATTCATTTGATCAGAAGTTTTGAACCATAGCTAAGAAAATTGCTCAAAGAACCATTCTCTTATAGGAGAGAAATAAAAAAACCAGCTTTTTATTGTGTTCGGTTGTTGATTTTTGTTTTCCGAAATCATGAAGACGAAGGTAAGGGGTGTTCGAAGGTACATTGTTCGGTTTGTTTCTTTGTTTTTTTTTTTCTTTGGTGTTTGGAAGCCTAGGTTTGTTCGTACTGTGTTGTTTATCTGAGAGGAGGAAGGAAGGAAGGTGGGATTGCAGAGATTTTCATTGAAGTGAGGAGATTTTGAGAAAGGGGGCTTTCGAGACACAAGACAGGTACGTTTCGCGACCTATTGAAGTGATTTCGAGACACAAGTTAGTTGCTTTCTAGACAAGAGAGGAGGCTTTCAAGACAAAAAAGGGGACTTTCGAGACACACATATTAGATTTCGAGACACACATCTGGACTTTCGAGACAGGGGATTTCGAGACACAAATAGGGGATTTCGAGACACACATAGTTGATTTCAAGACACACATAGTTGATTTCGAGATATATTATAGAAATGGATTACATGAGGATTGCTATTCATGAGGGTTCTCTAGTTGGAAGGGTGCGTGCACTAGTCGTACCATCCGATGTGAAATATGAAGATTTGAGGAGAACTATGGCAAACCTGATGAAGATTAACTTAAACCAATTTGACATACAAATGTCAATTGCTTATAAATTTTTGGGATGGAAGTATGAAATTAATAGAGATTGAAGACATGTATGGTATCATGTATTTGAAAGGGGAAGGGGATCCTAAAGTTGTCGTCGTGAACAAAATTCAAAGGGCTTACAAGGGTGGCATCACTGGTGATATTGGTCGTAATTGTCCATCCAATCCAAATGATCATGAAATAGCAGGATTTATTAATGCATATGATGAAGCGAGTACATCCGGATATATTCGCACAGATGATAATTATGAATTTGATGAAGAATATATTCACAATGTTGAAGCCGATGATGATGTTGATGATGATGACAATGGTGACAATAATGACAACGATGACAACTTCCACGATGGGATGAGACAGGTGATTCCATTTGAACAATTTATACCGCACCCTTCTACTCACTTTACAAACATGGTCTGGAATGACTACGAAGAGGTACATTTTTTGGAAGACGATATTGTTCCACCGGTAGGTTTTAGTGGAAAGGATGCAATCTTTAACAATAAGGATGAATTGGTAGCAGCAGTCGGTGAATATTCACTCAATAACCGATTTTCATATCACGTGGTACGTTCGGATAGGGGGAGATTTGAAGCACGATGTAAGAACCAAAAGGATTGTACTTTCATGATACGTGCAAATTGTAGAGCTGTATGCCAGATTTGATTTATTCACAAGTTTGTCTCGACTCACACCTATATCCAAACAGTACAGCAAAGCCAAAACAGGAATGTAAGTTCAACGACGATTGGTCGTATGTATGTCGGTAAACTCGTCGATACGAATCACACCCCCGAAAATGTGATTCAAGAAATGCCGGAGAATTATGGTGTGATGCTCGGATACACCAAAGCTTGGCGATCTTTACAGCGTGCTAAAGACATAGAATATGGAACTACAAAAAACTCATATAAACTGCTATCATCATACCTTCACATGTTAAAGCATATAATGCCGGGGATGGTGACTAGTATACGTATGTGAGATGAGCAGTTTCTAAGCTCATTCTGTGCACTTGGTCCTTCAATTGAGGGTTTCAAATACATGAGGCTCGTAATTGTCATAGATGCAACACACTTGAAAGGTGTGTGTGAGGGAAAAATTTATGCAACTGTCTATGCAGATGAAATGGGCAAACTTTTCCCCTTGCTTTTGGGTTTGGCGAGGAGGAGGGCAACAATTCATGGGAGTGGTTCTTGAGAAGATTCAGGACTGCATATGGATTGCGAAATAATTTGGTTATTGTATCTGATCGGCACAAAGGCAAACTACATGCAGTGAGGACAGTATATCTCGAGGTTCCACATGCTTTCTACTATCGACATCTGAAGGAAAATTTAAACACAAAGTGCAAAAATCCTCAAGTTGCACTTCGTTTTAAAAATGAGGCATATGATTATGACAGGCAGACATGTGACCTCTACTTTGGGGTCATTAAAGAGATGCACCCCGGAGTTCATCGTTGGTTGGATGTTGAGGTAGGTCACGTGTATATTGTCCAAACAATGGCTACAACCAAATGACGAGCAATACCGTAGAGTCTTTCAACCAAGCAACCCAGAAAGCTCGGAAATGTCCCATTACATCTGTACATGAGCGTTTTAGGAGTTTGTGTCAGGATTGGTTCAACAAACGTAGGGAAGTAGCAGCTACAATGCCAGATATTATCACCAAACGGGCAGTGGAAAGAATTGAGGAAGAAGCTATGAAGGTCGACCTTGAAAAGCTGCGGACTACATCCATTTGGGATAAAGAGGAATATGTCGTACGAAATCCACCAAAGGAAGCAAATGTTCTGGTGGATATCCTCCAGAAGACCTGTGGATGTCGAAGATGGCAAGTGGAAGAGATACCTTGCAAACATGCCATTGCTGTTACCAAGTAAATTTTTTGTCTATTTCCTGACTTATCAGCTGAATTTAGAAGGTCCATTCGAGACATTAGTTGTCTGTTCGAAAGAAAAGGGGTCTATTAGAGATTCTAGACATAAGAACCTCGATTCGAGACAGTAGAATCTCGATTCAAGACTCCAGAATAGAGATTCAAGACACTAGAATGGAGATTCGAGACAATAGAATCGAGATTCGAGACCGAAGCTTGTCCATTCGAGATTCTAGACCAATGTGGTCCATTCGAGACCCATGTCTTCCATCCGAGACCCATGTCTTAAATTTGAGATTCAAGACCAATGTGGTCCATCTGAAACCTAAGTCTTCCATTCGAGACCCATGTCTTCCATTCGAGGCCCAAGCTTGTCCATTCGAGATTTGAGACCAATGTGGTCCATTCGAGACCCAATTCTTCCTCTCTTTTTTTTAGTTTTTTTAATTCTATAAGCATGTGATTAGATATTTCTACAACTCATTTTCGTTAATTCTTTTTTATTCGGAAAATAGGGCTCATTACTACACTCTATGTCGTAGTCATTCATTTGACATGGAAAAATTGAGGATGGCATATGCACCTTCGATACAGCCTGTGTCCTTATGTTCGTCTTTGAATTCAATTGCAGGTATGGATGATGTGGTTGTTAATCCTCCTACTAGACGAAGGTCCATTGGAAGACCACAAGAGGCTCGCTTGCTCTCTCGAAAAGAACAATACCGTTGAAGGAAAATGTGCTCCCTATGCAAGAGAAAAGGACATAATCATGTCACCTGTCCAAATGCTCACAACATAGAAGAAAATGATCGACATCCCAAAGCAAATGAACCAACAACGATTGACTTAAATCATGAAGTGCCCATATCTGATCTAAATTCCACACAACAATCTTTCGGGACAAATTTTGTTAACGTTCATGTCAATATGTCTGTGGAGGGTGTAGATTTTTATCCCGACAATATCAATGTTGACACGATTCATGACATGTAAATGTTGTTATTTTAAAAAATAGTGAATTTGTCGTTTAATTTAAATTGCATTTTTGTCATTGAATCAAGGCCATGATCGTCTCTAACTTGTATTTAGGTCCCTAACCCATTTGCATTTAGGTCCCTAGAGTATTCTTTTGCCAAATTAGGACTCAAACTATACCCTTTTGGCATTTAAGTCCCTTAAGTTTTTTTTTTTACCAAATTAGGACTCAAACTATACCCTTTTTGCCATTTTGGTCCCAAAAGTATTTTTTTTGGCCAAATTATTACTCAAACTATACCCTTTTGAATTCAGTTCCCAAAAGTTTTTTTTTTTTGCCAAATTAGGACTCAAACTATACTCTTTTGGCAAAAAAAAAACTTTAAGGACCTAAATGCAAAAGGGTATACTTTCAGTCCTAATTTGGCAAAAAAAAACTTTAGGGACCTAAATGCGAAAAGGGTATAATTTGAGCCCTAATTTGGTAAAAAAAAACTTTAGGGACCTAAATACAAAAAGGGTATAGTTTGAGTCCTAATTTTGTAAAAAAAACTTTAGGGACCTAAATGCAAAAAGGGTATAGTTTGAGTCCTAATTTGGCAAAAAAAACTTTAGAAACCTAAATGCAAGTTTGACTCCTAATTTGGCCAAAAAAAAGTCTTTAGGGACTTAGATGCAAAAAGGGTATAGTTTGACTCCTAATTAAAAAAAAAAAAAAAAGAGTTAGGGATCTAAATGCAAAGGGGTATAATTTGACTCCTAATTTGGTCAAAAAAAGAAGACTTTAGGGACTTAAATGCAAAAAGGGTATAGTTTGAGTCCTAATTTTTTTAAAAAAAACAACGTTAGGGACCTAAATGCAAAAGGGTATTGTTTGACTCCTAATTTGGCAAAAAAAAAAAGACTTTAGGGACTTAAATGCAAAAAGGGTATAGTTTGAATCCTAATTTGGTTAAAAAAATACTTTAGGGACTTAAATGTAAAAAAGGGTATAGTTTGAATCCTAATTTGGCCAAAAAATACTTTAGGGACTTAAATGCAAAAAGGGTATAGTTTGAATCCTAATTTGGTAAAAAAAACTTTAGGGACCTAAATTCGAAAAGGGAATAGTTTGAGTCCTAATTTGGAAAAAAAAACTTTAGGGACTTAAATGCAAAAGGGTATAGTTTGACTCCTAATTTTTATTACCCCAAAATGTTAAAATTGACTTTTGGGTAGAGATTGAAGAAATGAAGAAGAAAAATATATATTTTCATTAATATAATATAAAAAACAAAAAAAAAAAATTACATTGCATTACTGTATTATTTACAATATAAAAAAAAAATTACAAAGCCTCTCCGCTAAACCGTAGCATGAGTCAGGCCATCTAATCCCTAATGTACTACGCCATACAATCCGTAGAAGGCAATTGGGGCATATACTTAAGGTTGTGACATGTAATAGCACACATAGGCATTGCAGCCATTCATGTCGGGCTGAATAGGGATGGAATGCACCGAGCTGTCAGGCAGGTCAAGCAAAACTGCTGTGAATGTCTTGATCAGGGAGCCGAATGTCCTGTCATAAAATCCGAGCCGACGAAGTGATCGTGGAAACAACAAGCGAACTGGCTCCATCAAGTCAAATCGAGACTCCTTCGCCTCAATCGATGGTTTCAGATCATACAATGTGATTCCAGACCCATGAAGATCGACCCGAAGTAATACCCAATGCTCATGGTGGCAATAGGGAATCAATATTTATCTACAACACAATACAAATATTAAATCAATTAGTATAGAATAAATCATAATTTAAAAATAGAGTTATGTAGAAAATGAAGTTAAATACCTCTACTGCGTCCCAACATGCAACCTCTCCTGTGTCAACATCTCCCCCGACCCAGGCAGTGACATAGTCCTCGAAGACGTAAGACCCCGGTTCCACTCCAGATGCTTTCGTCTCCTCCCATGCACCTCGAAGTCGTTGGAGTTAGTTAAAAATTGATGTTGTAAGTACAATAAATGAAATATAGAACAATATAATTTTTTAACTACATACGTGTAAATATGTCATAGTGAGTGCGAAGCGGAACCTTGTCTGGTAAATTGATGGGGCCTCCGCTATCGCTCTCGGTAGTGAAGCCATGAACCCGTCCACCTGGTCGTCCTCGATGTACTCCGTTACATTCCTAACCCTCGCAAGATCAGCCCCGACAAATGATAGGATCCCCCCATGATGGATATCCAAAGAGGCTCCTCAAAGAGGCTAAACACAAACACTTATATTTCAAATACAAGTATCCATTTTTGAGAAGAATGTTGAAGGCTTAGACAATATCCATTCAAGACAAGGAAGAACGAATTGATTTCAAAGCCATGCTCGGGAGGAATGAACTTGAAGATGGATTGGACGAATTGAAGCTCAGGAAAGTATTTTCCCTTTGAGGCTTATGGGAGGATACAAGGACGCATTCCGGAGAGGAAAATGGTATGGGAATCAATGACAAACAATCACAAATGGCTTGGGAAGGAAGGAGGAATGAAGAATGAAGTGGAATGGCCTTAAAACCAAGTGGAACAGCCTTGAATCAGGTGGAAAGTGAAGAACCGGCGCCCGTCCTTTGCATCACTGGCGCCCGTCAAATGAAGATGCAAGCTGGACTTTTCCAGAGAAGAACCGGCGTCATCACCAGCTTGAAGATAGGCGCCGGTCTTACTGTAGCAGCCCAAATACTGTAGCAACTCGATCACTGTAGCAACTTGAGTACTGTAGCTGCCGCAGCATAGTGCCGATTTTTCTCAAATTTTCTGCGTTTTGCTCACTTTCTTCTGCGTTTTAAGTTGTATTTTTCACCAGCCTTTTGTTAAGTTTAGTTAGGGTTTTGTTAGCTATGTAAAGGCTTTGTTTCAGCCATTTAGGATATAGAAGTTTTATTTCTTACAAGATCTTTGATCTTTGTATGAGTGTTCCTAGAACATCCTAGATTAGGGTTCTATACACTAAACTTTGGGCTCTCAATCACTTTGGGTGA
>JAOXNR010000897.1:0-10538 GCA_028571225.1 Parsonsia alboflavescens
AGATCACCTATTTAAATCAATTTGGACCTTATTGCATGTTATGCTAATATGTAAAAAATTACTTATTTAGATTATAGCATTTTACATTTTTTCTCAGAAAATGATAGCCTTTTTGGGCATAAATCCCAATAGGATGAAGATTCCTAGATAGAGGAAGAGGATAAGGAAGCTAATTTTAACGCTATTTTCATTGCTATTGATGTTAATCAGTTTTATTTGATTGCTTAATGTATTTCAGCTAAGGAAGCCTGGACAACCTTACAAACAGCACATGAAGGGCCTATGCGACGCTCCAAATTGCAAATGATCAGTTCTTAATTTGAGAAATTACAGATGGACGAAATTGAAAATATTGTTGATTTCCATAAAAAATTGAGTGATCTGGCTAATGAGTCATTCATTCTTCGAAAGCAAATGACTAATGAAACATTGGTACGCAAAACTCTGAGATCTCTTCCAGAACGGACTGCTCATAAAGTAACTGCAATTGAAGAAGCAAAGGATATCGATACAATCAAATCAGATGAGTTGATCGACTCGTTACAAACTTTTGAAATGAACTTAAAGCCAAATCGGAAGCACAAAAGTATTGCTGTTCAAGTTGCTGATCGCATTGATCTAGAAATTGATTGTTCTGAAGATGTTCAGCAAGCAATGTCCCTGATCTCGTGAAATTTCAACAAATTGTACAGATGAATCAAAGGCAAACCAAATCCCGGTCAATTCAAACACAATATCGGAAACAGAAAATCTTTTAGTCAGTCCCCTTTTGATTGTACTGATTCTAATTTTAGGACTAACAATGGAATGCAGTGCAGGGAATATGAAGGCTATGGTCACATTCAGGCCGAACGTGTAACCTATCTCAAAAAAAATTATAGAGCTGAATACTTTGCTGTATATGTAGATTGTTTAGCAGGATCATGCTTATGTAAATTAGATTGCTTTCCGAAAGAATATCAACAAGATATAAAGCCTTTTAAGGGTAGAGATATTTCAAATGATATAATAAGCTTAGATAAAGGAATAGAAAGACCGATACTATAATTAGGATAATTTTTGATAAAATGTCTGCCATTTTTATTTTTATAATACTGGAATAGATATTCTACTTGGAAACAATTTCTTACAATTGTTTCATAAGATTACGTTTGATACTATTTGATACTACCTTCTAATCTGTGTTTTGAAAAATCTAAGAACACTATTAATCAAACTTCTTTCTAAGAATCCTTTAGTTAAGTCGAAATCCATTTTATTAATCGATACTGCTATCCTTAGCGATCTTTCCCATTTATATATGGCTTCTTCAATGTTTCTAACACAATCCAAATCTAAATAAATTCCAAATGGATTTATCGGTTCACTTTTTATATCTTGTAAAGGTGGTTTATTCATAGTTGCAGGTACACCTGCATATCCACTTGTAGATCTATCAAAACTTGTTCTTCTTATGGTCGGTTGGGTTCCACTAGTACCAGGTATATCATTTATATTAGGGTTCCACTCAATTTTCATAGCATAATTAATCTTAATATTTATAAAAGTATCTTCCTGAAGTGTTAAATCTCCAATCTTTGTAATTAAATTATCTACTTTATAATTTTCATTTCAGAATCTAAAGTTACCATTTTAGGATATTTTCTCCATATCCTTCTGGTATTTTCATTCTTTCTAAGTATCTTTTAATCTAATTTTTATCTCCTATCTTAATTTCGTCTAATTTTTTATCAGTGAGTATTTTATTAATATCTTGTAATTCTTTTAGTATCTCTTCTGATGCAGGCTGGCCCGAGCTTGGAATGAGCTCAACTTTGACTTTTGGACTTTCAGGTTTAGGGCAGATTTTAGATTATAAATATTTCGTTTTGTCTTTAGTTATAGATAGGCTTTCACAATGTGATTTTTCCAAATTTTGTCATCGATTTTTGGTCGTTAAGCTGAAAACTTGTATGTTTTCATCACATCCAATTCTTTTCCTGTTTAGCTGTTTATTCGTTCCTGTTTATTGCATTAGTTGGTATCAGAGCATAGATTGCCTTCACCAATGGCTGAACAGAATCGTGTTGGTCTTGGACGGCATTGTGCTGGAAGGGGACGTGGAGTCGTTCCTAAGGAAGACAAACAACCTTGTCAACGAGACCTATGAGAAAATAAAAATGAAGAACAGAGAAGGCGAATCCAAGACTTGGAGTGGTAATTGGCGCAGGCTAGGTGGGACGTTTAGACTAAGGAGGGGGTAGAATCAGAGATTGAATTTGAAGATGAGGGGGAAGATAACAACCCGTTTGCGGTGTTAAACCAGGGATGGCCTGACCGACCAGAATGATACAACAGACAACAATCTTCTTTCCAGAATCTCGATATGAAAATCAAGATTTCCGATTAGGCGAGCAGGCAGATCGAAAGATAAAAAAAAAATCCAAAGTTTGAGTTTTCCGAAATTGTTGTCATTGTATTGTTCACCGTTACTGTTCCGGCGGCACTGTTTCTCGGTTAGTATTCATCGTTCACTGTTCATCATTTTTTATTGTTCATCCGAACTAAAAGTTACGATTTTTCTTGAGTTATTATTATTAGGTTATATATATATATATATATATATATATATATATGTATATTTATTTATTTTAATTAGAGTTCTTTTGGATCAAAAGTACTAGTAGAAACGCAGCCGGTGAAGGCAAGTCAAATTCGAGGATGAATCATTTTCCAAGACGGGGAGAATGATGCAAGCTCGTCGGAGCTCGAAATGGGCTCAACTTTGACTTTTGGGTTTTTTATGTTTTTAGGGCTTTTTTAATTTCCAATTAGGTTTAGGGTAAATTTTAGGTTATAAATATTTCGTTTTGTCTTCAATTATAGATAGGCTTTTACAATGTGATTTTTTCGACTTTTGGTCGTTAAATTGAAAACTTGTGTGTTTTCACAATATCCAGTTCTTTTCCATCATAGTAGATATAAGAACATTAGTAATAATATTTATATTATCTTAGGATAAGATTAAAAAGATATACAAAGCCTCTATTATCTCTTGCTAATATACCATTAAACCATTCGTTAAAGTAATATTGGCTATGACTATTATAGTTAATAACAGCAAGATTCCAGTTTATACATACTTCTTGAAAATTCTGTCTATCAATGATAAACAGTTTAGATGCAATAGTCTCTAATATATCAAGCGATAATTCTGAGTAATCTCTTTTAGGTTCCATATTCATTCCCTAAACATTAAAAAACATATTATTCAAAGATCATAAAATTTTTCAATTTATAGAAAAAGGTCCATATGCTTTCGTACCTTCGTTTCCGCTTTGATCAGAATTACTCTGGATATCCGATGGAACTTTTAGCATGCGTCTCAGCACCAACCTTAAACCACGTAACTTTCCTACTATCCCATCAGAATAGCCCAGCACAACCTAAATTCGTTTTCTACCGTAACTTTCCCACCGACCCATCAGAATAACCAGCACAACCTAAATTCATTTTCTACCTAGGTGTAAGGAAATTTTGGGTATGGAATATAGGGGAACTTTTGTACATAAACTGACAAAAGTTTAAGAACAAAGAATAACACACTTTTCTATGGGGAATGAAAAGAAACTTTTTTATTCACTCATACTGAAAAGCTTACGAAGGTTGAAATGGATCACACCAAAGTTGGAACTTTTACAAGGGTTTCCTAACTATTACAAAGCTGAAATTGGAAGGTTTTTCTTCCTTTCTTTCTCTTGGCTTTCTCTCTATTTTTTTTGGTTTTTTGCCCTTGTTTTTCCCTTTGATAAGCCTCTCTATTTATACTTGTCTTGGCTGAGATGCATGGTACGCTTGAACAGTGTGCAACAGTGCCTCCTATTGATGGCTTCTTGTTTTTTCTTCAAGCTGGCCGAAATTCCTTCTTGTGATTTCACAAATCCTTTATTATTTTTTCAGAAGTTTTTTATATCTTGACAGAAGTTTGTTACACTTCTTTATCTTTTTCTATTGACCTTATCGAACGTCTTAAATTCTCTCTTATCTTCTTTTGTCTGTTTGTTATCTTCTTATTTGTTGCTTGTACTGGTATCACATTCCTTCTTATCTTTATCTTTACTCTTTTGACAGCCTTTGCACACATTTCCTCGGTGATTTCTTTGCCGGCAAATCTTTCTTTCTACTATAGGGCTAGACTTGATTTGTTCGTTTTCGAGCATTCTTATCTTCATTTTTAAATCTTTTTTAGTCGATGGTGGTGTTGACTTGGCTGGTGCAGTCATTATTGAAGAATACCTCTTCATTCCTCCATAGGTTCGAAAACCTTTCTTGAAGTAGCTTTCCATCCCCTGAAGTACAATTCTTATTCCAAGAGCTCCTCGATAATGAACATCTTCATCATCATATTTGATAAAATCTTTTTTCTCTTCTAGTGCTTTGATCGAAAATGCCTCTGCTTTCCCTACTAGAATATAATGATAGGAATTATAGTTATCGTCTTCATAGAAGTCAGGTCCAGTGGATAAGAACTTTAGTACCAGAACATCTTGTAGTGAAATCGTAGGATTGTTCATATAACAATCTTTAACTCCTTCTTTAATCCAGAACGGCGATGGACCAATTTCAGGAAAATCATGTGAAGTAATAAATATAGAGTTTATTGCTCCAAAATTATACCAATATTGAATTTCATTAGGATCAGAATCCTCTAAATAATTTATCCTGAGATATATTCCAGTGAAATCTAGATATCCGTTATCTGTATTTTTAAGAGAGTATAATTCTCTCATCATCTCATTGTGCTTGCCTGGTGGCAAAATATCAAGATTCCTCATAGGAATATTAGAGGGTGCTTTAGTCCTTTGAGGATGTAAAGAAATATCTTCTTTTTTACCTTTATCTTTGCTTGCTGGGGCAGAACATTCTCCAGTGGCTGGATTCTCAACCCTTTCTAATTCTATCTCTTTCTAGTAAATTATCGGTGACTTCTTTGGCAACCGAATAGTCACCGATCTTGGCCAATATCATGGAACACTCCGCCTCAAGTAGGCTTTTAATCTCTTTTGCACTCTGACAGTGAGCAATCTCATTAATCTCTGTAACATTATGCTTTATCGACTGAACTTGAGCCTCCATTTCATTAATCATATCAATAATCTTTTTCATTAGATCTGCCATTTCTGGTTAGAAAATTTGCAAAAACATTTTTGTCAAATTTAAAAATTTCAATATCAAATGAATATTTAGATAATAACATTTGGCATCTAATATATCTTTTATACTCACATTTAGAAGGTAAATTATTCTGAATAAATGCCTTAACCTGTGTATTATCAGTTTTTAATTTAAATCTCTTAGGAAGTAAAAAATAATAAAGCTTTTGACAACTTTTAACTATAGCTAGGAGTTCTTTTTCATTTATATGATATCTAGTCTATGTATCTAAAAACATACTAGAACAATCACTACATACATCTTCTTGTGGGGAATCTATTTTTAAATTCCACTCCATCCATGTTCAGAAGCATCAGTTTCCATTATTAAATTATCACTATCTTTAGGTAATTGTTATTTGGGTAAATCTTTACATTTTGCTTTTATCTCGTTTACTCTGTCCTCTAGATATCTATTAAACTCAAGTACTTTACCTTTCGTGAGTATTTCTTGTAAGGGTTTTCTTAGACACGCTAAATTTTGAATAAAATCATAAGCATAATTTAACATTCCAAGAAAACTCTGTACTTGTTTTTTGTCCTTTAATCTCTCTGGAAAAGCTGATATTTTTTCAAGGTTATGACTATGAAGTTTTATACTAGTTCCATGTACCTGCATTCCTAAAAACTCTATCTCATTTTGAAAAATCTATGCCTTTTTCTATGATAAAACTAATCCATTTTCTAGGCATAGATTAACCAATGTATCTAGATTTTTTAAGTGAGAATCTAAATCATCAGATAAAACTATAAAATCATCAACGTATACAAATAAGAAATTGTAATCTTTAAATATATTATCCATTTTTCTTTGAAATATCTGAGGTGCATTTTTCAATCCTAATGGCATTACTAACCATTCATAATGTCCCTGTGGAATAGAGAAAGCAGTGCAAGGGATACTATCCTTATGCATTTTTATCTGCCAAAATCCACTCTTGCAATCAAACTTAGAAAATATCTTTTTATTCTTTGTCCAATTTATTAGACTCTCTTTATGTGGTAAGAAGTATCCATCAAATATAGTATTATCATTTAGCTTTTTATAGTTAATCACCATTCTGGCTTTATTCCATACTATCTCTACATGGCTTCTAACCATAAAAGCTGGTGAGCTATGCGGTGATTTACTGGCTCTAATCAATTTTTGATTAACTAGTTCTTGTATCTGGATTTTAAACTCTTCATAGCTTTCTGGACTATATCTCATCAGTGTTACCCTAATGATTTTGTCTTTATCTTTCATTTATAGCTTAGCTTGTACCTTATTTTTATCCCAAAACTAAAGTGGGTTATTAGGAAAAACATTCATTTAATCAAAGCCGGTGAGCTATGTGGTGATTTACTGGCTCTAATCAATTTTTGATTAGCTAGTTCTTGTATCTAGATTTTAAACTCTTCATAGTCTTCTGGACTATATCTCATCAGTGTTACCCTAATGATTTTGTCTTTATCTTTCATTTATAGCTTAGCTTCTACCTTATTTTTATCCCAAAACTGAAGTGGGTTATTAGGAAAAACATTCATTTAATCTGTGTTTTATTCATTCTATCTCATTCTCAAGTTTTTTAAACATAATTTGATATTGAAATAAAGGTGCCCCTTTAGGCAAAATCTGTTTTTCTTTGTATCCTATGTTACCACGCATGGCTGTGCGGGGTTGAAATCTAATAGGAAAATCCTTTTGATATGCATTCCTTAATCTTTTTACTGCTATCAAATATTTTCATTGTGTCTTAAATATCACCTTATATGAAGTAGTATCAAATGTAATCTTATGAAATAACTGTAAGAAATTGTTTCTGAGTAGAATATCTGTTCCAATATTATAGAAATAAAATGGCAGACATTTTATCAAAAATGACCCTAATAATATTATCTGTCTTTCTATTCCTTTATCTAGACTTATGATATTATTTGGAATAATTCTACCCTTAATTAATAGGTTTTAAATCTTGTTAATATTCTTTAGGAAAGTAATTTGATTTACATAAGCATGATCCTGCTCCGCAATCTATATATGCAGCGAAGTATTCAGCTCTATAATCTTTATATGTTATTTCAATAGGTATGTAAATACTACAAGGGCTTGTCATCTTGGAATATAAATCATTTTTTCCCTATAAGTAATCATTAATCTGTAAGCAGTTGTCCGATAAGGTTTTACTTTATCTAGGAAGGTTATTCCTAACATGATTTCTAAAGTATCATTAAATCCTTCATTTTCTATTAATAATCTCAAAGGGATTCCTTCATTCCCAAATCTCAATATTGTTTCTATTGCTTCATTTATCTCACCCATTAAAATTTGTATATTGATGGGTGTCTTGTAATCTAAATTTTTTGTAATTTATCACATAATTTATGAATTATATAATTTCCATTAACTCTAGTATCTATTAGTATATTTACAGAAGTAAATTCTAATCCATTAAAATATTCTCCTTTTATCTTATAATTTTTTAAACTATCTTCTTTTGATTCTATCTCATCTTCTAGATATCTTGATGAATTTTGTCTTCTTATAACTTTTGATTCTGTAAAAGAAAGTCTAGAAGTATATCTATTGGAAGTCACAATTATCACATAATTATAATCTTAATAATGCAATCATATATTTGTTAGTAGTTCCTGGGTCTTTTAGAAAATTTCCTTCGCCAGAAAATTCTAATCTTATTGCTTCAACAACTCTTGATATGTAATATGCTATATTATTATCTTCTCCCTCTATATATTTTTTAGTTTCTTCATCTATATTTTGCCAAAATCTAAGAACACTATTAATCAAACTTCTTTCTAATAATCCTTTAGCTAAGTCAAAATCCATTTTATTAACAGATACTGCTATCCTTTGCGATGTTTCCCATTTATCTATTTCTTCTTCAGTGTTTCTAACACAATTCAAATCCAAATAAATTCCAAATGGATTTATCGGTTCACTTTTTATATCTTTTAAAGGTGTTTTATTCATAGTTTCATGTACACCTGCATATCCTCTTGTAGATCTATCAAAACTTGTTCTTATTATGGTCGGTTGGGTTCCACTAGTACCAGGCATATCATTTATATTAGGGTTCCATTCATTTTTCATAGCATAATTAGGCTTAATATTTATAAAATTATCTTCCTAAAGTGTTAAATCTCCAATCTGTGTAATAAAATTATCTACTTCATAATTTTCATTTTTAGAATCTGAAGTTACCATTTTAGGATATTTTCTCCATATCCTTCTGGTATTTTCATTCTTTCTAAGTATCTTTTAATCTAATTTTTATCTCCTATCTTAATTTCATCTAATTTTTTATCTGTGTGTATTTTATTAATCTTGTGTAATTCTTTTAGTATCGTTTCTCCAAAATAAATTATCGTTTTTTGTATTTCTGTTAAGTCTTTTTCTATTTTTAATGATCTATCTTGTTCCTCTAACTTTTGACATTTATCCATTTAGATGATCTTCTCTGTAATGCTTAGTTAACTCTTTATGCCTCCTTATCTGTTTTTGTCCAAGCTCTACCATTATGAAAATATGTTCATCTATTTTTCTTTGTATTAATGACAATATTTCGCTAGATGCTCCAGAAATTCTTTAGTATTCTAATCTAAATTCCCAATATCTTTTTTCAACTTCACAATTTTTGACTCTTCAATCTATATCTTTTATTTTAACAAAAGTCTTATCATAAACTTTGCAATTTATCAAATCAGTCTGATCCATAATACCAACTGCTATCATCAATGATATTATAATATCTAATTAGCTCATCCATATCTATTTCGGTGTCGTTTTCTATATTATCTTCCTCACCCCCTATTTTTGGTTTTGTATATGTTCAGTAAGGAGAATCTCTAGATCTTCATCTTGTACGGTGATATTTATCTCAACGTTATCTATGTGAAAACAAGCTCTGATACCAAAATAGCTGGTCGGTGTTTGCCGATTTAGAAGCACAATGTTTCTTATCATATTATCATGTTTTAAAATCAAATATGTAACATTATGACTAATAACCATTATGTCGTTGTCTACCATTTGTAATAATAATAATATCTTCCATAATAATATTCTAGCCTATAATAGTTAGATCTTTGGTCCTTATAAGATTTGACTGTAGTATGCCAGTCATGACATACTAGGCTGAAATTTTCTCTATCAACTCTATATAATATAGATGCAATCGATTCTAATATATTGTTTTGGTAATTTAGAGAAATGTCTTTCACTTTCAGAAATTAAGTAAACTAATATTGAAGTGAATAAAATTTTTTTTATCTTTATTGGGCTTTCCTTTCATAATCTGTTTATAATAATCTGTTTGATGTAGATTGTAAATCTTAACAGCGTAATCCCAATTATGACACGCCAATGGAAATGTTTGTCTATCTATGGTAGGTAATTTAGATGCTATAAGTTCTAATATATCTAGATGCAGTTTGGAGAAATCTTTCTTTGGATTCATGTGTTCTTTTTCAATTCATCATTTTTTTTTAAGATATAAGAACAGTAGTAATAATACTTATATTATCTTAGGATAAGATTAAAGTAATATTGGCTATGACCATTATAGTTACTAACAGCAAGATTCCAGTTTATACATACTTCTTGAAAATTCTGTTTATCAACGATAAACAGTTTAGATGCAATAGTCTCTAATATATCAAGCGGTAATTCTGAGTAATCTCTCTCGGGTTCCATATTCATTCCCTAAATATAGAAAAACATACTATTCAAAGATCATAAAATTTTTCAATTTATAGAAAAAGGACCATCATGCTTCCATACCGTCATTTCCGCTTTGACTAGAATTACACCAAGTATCCAGTGGAACTTTTAGCGTGCATCTCAGCACCAACCTTAAACCAGCTAACTTTTGTACTGTCCCTTCAGAATAACCCAACACAGCCCAAATTCATTTTCTACCTTTAAGCGTAATGAAATTTGGGGTATGGAATAAAGGGGAACTTTTGTATATAAACTGAAAAAAGTTTAAAAACAAAGAATAACACACTTTTCTATGGGGAATGAAAGGAAGCTTTTTAGCTTACTCATACTGAAAAGCTTACAAAGGTTGAAAAGGATCACACTAAAGCTGAAATTTTTACAAGGGTTTCCTATCCATTACAAAGCTAAACTAGGAAGGTTTTTCTTCCTTTCTTTCTCTCAGCTTTCTCCCTATTTTTTCTGGTTTTTTGTCCTTGATAAGCCCCTCTATTTATACTAGTCTTGGCTGAGATACACGGTACGTTTGAGCAGTAAGTAACAGTGCGTCCTAATGATGGAGATTCAATGCCAATCATACCAGCTGGACCTATCACAAGAGCTAGAGCAAATAAGTTAAGGAAAGCATT
>JAOXNR010000899.1:0-10533 GCA_028571225.1 Parsonsia alboflavescens
TGCTAGCCTAAGAGCTACATAGCCTAAGGTAGTGATGTAGATCGCATTGTTTTCTACTCAATTTCCACTACCTCGTAGTTAAAACAACTGTAATAACTTCTTGTGGTTTTACCAATCTTCTATTTGATATTAAATAGACCGTTGATGCCTTTTTCACACCTTTTGTTGCTTTGATAGTTCTTAAAAAATGGCTCTTCAGTTGTGTCCAACTCGAGATATTTGCTTCTGAAATTCCGTTGAACCAAGAGTGAGCTTTCTTGGTCAACATGGATTGAAAAGCTAGGCATTTGACATGATCAGAGTACTCCAACATTTTCATCTAGGAAACATATTCTTCTATGTGTTTTAGAGGGTCCCCTATGCGTTCATACTTTGCCTTCACTTGCAGAGCTTTGAATCTTGATGGCATTCAAGCAGTCCTGATACTGTGGACAAATGGTGAGGGCTTCGATAGGTCTACACTGCTTTGTATCTCTTGGTTCCTATTTCGCTCTTGATTTGTCAGGAGAGTCACTCTCCTTAGTGGATTCGGGGCTATCCCTCAAGCGTCGCTACCTATCCTTTAGATTAGGCTACTTCGAGGAGGTATCCTTCCGCCAGGAGGAGTTCTTACCAAGCTCCCCTGCTCATCAGGACTTGTTTCTTGTTGTTGACCTCGTGAAATGGCACTCGGTTGAGTCTATCTCTCAAGTCATAACCCCTTCTATTACGTAGGGTTTCTCTCAAATTAACCACGAGTGGGACTCTTTCGGGCTGTGATCTTTCCTGGGCTCGACCTGTCTCCCTACCTTCCACATTGGGCTGGCGGTCGTTCCTCATTTCTGAAGGTAGTTGTTGAACAGGAAATGTGTAATCAACTTGATCTCGAGGTAGTTGTGTTTCTGACGCAGAGCTAGTTGCTGATCAAGATGGTTCAGATGCGGCGCAGGTGTCAATTCAGCAAGTTTCGGTTCCACAATCAGCTCCACGGAGTTCAGAACGTTTGAAGAAGAGGACGTGAGCTGTTTGAAATACCAAATTGATGTCAGGCACAATTCTCGAGGCCACTGAAACCAGCTCGGATTGGGCTCAAATCTGACTGGGTGACCCGGAAAGGCCCAACAAACCAACAAGGCATTTTTCGGCCATCTAGAGTAATTTCGATGGAGTTTTGAGTAATTTTCTATTTTTAGTGGCATTGTTGTAATTTTACAATTTTAAGTGATAGTTTCGTAATTTACTGTTTTTCTAGGGGTTTTTTGCAATTTCTTTACTTTTCGTTTCCAATTAGGGTTAGGGTTAGGGTTTCTTTACTTTTAGTTACCATTTTTTTGGCTTTTCGATTTTCGACTACCTTGAAAATTCATTTTTCACTTGATTTTAATTTTCGTCTTCTAACTACTTGCGTTGAAGTTTGATTAGAAGGAAAATTGAATCAGGTTTTTTTTCGTTTCTTGTTTTGCAAGTTTTTGAACAAGAACGAACCTTCAAATTCTATCTTCCGACTGTGTCAGTTTCCCTCTGAGATAGAACAAGAGTAAGCCCCGTTGACGTGTAATCTCTTCTACCCAAGATTCCTTCTAGGGTAGCCACAATGAGTTCCAAAAGGTCGGCCAGGACAGACACCCGCTTCCCCTTAATCTCTATGATCTACTATTATCACCATTGTCATTCTATTTAAGGTGTTCCTAATCTCTAATTTCATGCGTAGGCGGGTGGTTAACCAGGACCTTCAGGGCAGTCCAGATTGTGCTAGTCTCTGTTGTTCTTGTTGATGGGTTGGCCTCGGATTATTTTTATTGTCCTCCATTGGAATCGGGTCTTCCGACACTGCTTCTCCAGTGCACAATTATGTCCTGCCATGGCGTGGTGGTTGAATGCACGTTGGTTGTAATCAAACCATCATAATCCTTGTTTATTTTTGTTTTGTGTATATAGAAGAAAGCTAAGCTTAGAGTGTCTTTCCCAAAGATTAAGCCAGAAGAGATGGAGCTTGAAAACGATCTACGAGTCACCCTGAATCGTGATGATGCCTGTAAGCATAACCAGAGGGGGAAGAAACTAGATCACCGGAGTGGGCTATCACCTTGAGGATAGCTCCGATGCCTAAGTCAGTATTCCATCAGAGTAATCTTTGAGTAAATCAGCTCAGTCTGTCCGTGAATAGTGTATGATTTGATAATATATACCGAATAATAGGTTACCTTATTGGTAGTGACTCTTCTATTAAGTGAAAGTGGGTAATTAGGATAATTGTTAGATCGTATCCTGCCAATTGCTCCTAAAATAGTGGAGTTTCCCTAAGTTGGGATACCTCACCATGCACGTCCTTGGTCAAGAACAACAAGCTCGTTAACGACCTCTAAACCAACCTCACAAAATACCTGTGAATGTCGAAGGGCTCGATTATTCGTCTTAGAAAGTTGCAATGAGTGATTATAGGTTCATAGACTATGTTTAAGGTTATACACATTTAGTCCTGGCATGGAAGATGTATGAGATGGATTAGAGCTCACTGGGTCAAATGTCAAGGTCCGATGAGACATCTCCTAAGCTCATTTTAAAGTCAAACACATGGCCATTGCTTCGGTTTTGCCAGCACTTGCTTTAGTGGCAGATTGGTCAATACTCTTATCGGGTAAGCCTCAAAATAGGGCTTAAGCTTCTTCGAAGTAATAACAATCACGTATAGAAATTTCTCGATGTCTGACTATCTAATTTCAGTACCTCGAAGCAATCAACTTACATAATACACTGGAAATTGTAAACCTGACTGCCTTCTCTGTCGCAGTTAAGTACATCAAGTTTTCCTCCCCCAACCTTGGGGAGATAAGCTGTTGGGATTTTTGCAAAAATTCTTTTAGTTCTTTGAAAGTTGTCTAACTCTCTTCTGTCCATTGGAAATCTTCGGGTTTCTTCAGGACATCATAAAACTTTTCTAATTTGTCAACCATCTTGCTGATTAAGCATCCCCAAAGCTACCATCTTCTCTATGAAACTCTAAACTTAATTGATGCTCCTAGAAGGTTCCAAGCTTAGGAGTGCTTTTTTTGGTCAGTGTTGGCATCAATGCATTGTTCTTATATCACGAAACCCAAGAATTGTCCTCCTAAAACCCCAAAAGTACATTTTTGGGGGATCGAGCTTTAGGTGAGCAGTTTTCAGCCTCTGGAAAGTCTCCCTTATATCTTCAATGAAGTCTTTTGAGGTTTTAGACTTAATCACAATGTGATCCCCATAGACCTCACTGTTCCACCAAAGCTGCTTCTTGAAGACCTTGTACATGGCACATTGGAATTCTACCCCTACATTCTTCAAATCGAATCGCATTTTGGTATAGTAGTAGGTCCCGACCTCTGTAATGAATGAGATCTTTTCCACGTCTTCCAATGCCATTGGAATCTGATGATACCCCTTCTAGGCATCTAAGAAACATAGCCAATGATAACTAGCTGTTGAGTCTACCATTTGATCGATGCTCAAGAGCGAGCATGAGTCTTTCTAACAATATTTATTCAGTGTCTCCACACACATCCTCCATGTCATTTCATTTTTTGGCACAATCACTGCATTGGCAAGGCATTCTGGGTACACAACCTCTTTCAAAATTCCAGTGCCGAGAAGAGCTTGAACTTCTCGAGCTATGATTTCATTTCGTTTTGGGGCAAAAGTTCTTTTCTTTTGCTTTATTTGTTTAACTCCTGGTCTGAGCCAGACCTTGTGCTCTGCTATCATTCTATTTCAGGTATTCCTAAAAAAAGTCGGTGAGCTTCCCTTTAATCCTGAAAGCCATAAGTTCGCCTATCTTGATCCCTTTCTCAGGGAATTTCGAGTTGGGAAAAACTTTTTCACCCTTGTTGGCAGCCTGCATTCTAAACTCATCATTCCCCTTAGGGAGGTTCGATGAAATCCTCCTGCAGGGACATTGCCGAGGTCTTAGCATCCAATTTGGCAAGATAGCATTCTTTTGCTGTCTGTTTGCCTATCTCCTTCTAGGATGATCTAGCTTTCTACAACCTGGATCCTCATAGCTCAATAAGGAGATCTGAGCTTTCAAGTCCATGACCCCTCTCTTTCCTAGAATTGCAGTATATGTCCCTGGTGCATTAACCACCAATCAATCCATGACCTTTGTGATCCTCTTACCATCCACATGGACTGTAGTTGGAACCCATAAGATCCCTTCTACATAGGTCATGCTACAACTAAAGTTGGTCAAAATAGTGCCTAACCTTATCAGCTAGCTTTTATCTATCCTCATTTCATCGGACGCCATTTTGTAAAAGACATTCACTACACTTCCAGTGTCAACTAGTACCTTACGTACTAGGAAATCCCCAAACTGGAAGGACACTATTAATCTCGAGCTCACTTCAACCTCCTTTCGATAGCATTAATCTTTCCAACCAGAGGTCATTGATGGTTTGCGATTGCAAGAGGTGGATTTGTGGGAGTTGCATTCCTAGCTAGGAATTCCTACTAGAGTCCCTCCTTACCAGCCTCTCAATTTCACACTTAAGGTCAAAGCAATCCTCTGTGAAATGACCATGATCCTTATGGTAGTGGCAAAACTTTTTTTTCTCTCTCTTGGCCAAAGGAGTTTTGAGAGGTCTTGGTGGCTTTAGGAGACACTTCTTTTCCATGACCATTAGTATTTCCTTCCTCGAGGTCCTCAAGGGAGTTTTCACTAGGTCAGGAATCATCTTCCTTTTCTTATATGAAGGTCCTCCCTTCGAATGAGTATCCTTCATATCTTGTTTTGATGATGCCTTTTGGTCTCCCTTGGTCTTTTTCTTAGTAGCCGAGGTGAATCCAGGAATCATTTTTTTGATTGCCATTTCTTCAGCTTCTATTAACCTTTTGAGAAGCGTTTGTAGCTCCTTGATGATTTTCAAGGGCTCTTTTGCTAACCTAAGGATTGCAATCCTTCTTTAAATGCAATAATGCAGTCGTTGTTTTTCTGCTCAATTTCAACTACCTCATCTTTAAAACGATTGTAATAACTTCTAGTACTTTCACCAAATTTCTATTCGATATTCAACTGATCATTGATGTCTTTTTCACACCTTTTCTACTCTGATAATTCTTTGGGAACTGCTCGTTCAGTTATATCCAGCCTGAGATACTTGCTTCTGGAATTCCCTTGAACCACGTCTGTACTTTCTTGGTCAATGTGGACTGAAAAGCTCGGCATTTGACATGATCAGGGTACTCGAACATTTCCATGTAGGAAACGTATTCATCTATATGTTGTAGAGGTTCCCTGTGCTGGCATACTTTGCCTCAACTTGTGGTGCTTTGAATCCTAATAGCATTCGAGCAGTCTTGATATCGTGGACAAGTGGTAAAGGCTCTAATAGGTCCATACTGCTCTGTATCTCCTGGTTCCCATTCTTCTCCTGATTTGTCGTTAGAGTCTCTCTCCTCAATGGATTCAAATTCAACCTCTCAAGAGTCGCTACCTGTTGTTTCAATCAGGCTACGTCGAGGAGGTATCCTTCCCCCAGGAGGAGTTCTTAGCGAGCTTCATTGCTCATCAGGACTTGTGTCTTGTTGTTGACCTTGTTAGATTGTGGCTCAGTTGAGCCTATCCCTCAGGTCGTAACCTCTTCCATTACATAGGGTTTCTCTCAAGTCGACCATGGGTAGGGGTCTCTCGCCCTGTGACCTTTCCTATGCACGTCTTACCTCTTGATCTTCCACATTGGGTTGGAGGTCGTTCCATGTTTCTAAAGGAAGGGGTTGGTTAGATTATGTGCAACCCCCTTGATGTTGAGGTAGTTGTGTTTCCCTTCGAGATAGAGTAGGGCTACACTCAGTTGACATGTAATCTCTTCTGCCTGAGATTCCTTCTAAGGCAACCACCATGCGTTCTAAGAGGTTGGCTAGAACGGACATCCAACTTCCCCTTGATCTCTATGGTCTGGGGTTATCACCATCGTCATTCTAATTAAGGTGTCCCTAATCTTTCCTTTCAAGCGTAGGTGTGTGGTCCACCAAGACCCTTGGGATGATCCAAATCATGTCGATCTTTGCCATTCTTGGTAATTAACCAGCCTCATATTGTCATTATCTTCCATCAGGATAGGGTCTTAAGGCACTGGTATGCAATTTTGTTCTACTAGGCGGTCTACCACGCTGTGGTGGCTGCACATGCTTTGGTTGCGATTGGGTCATCGCAATGCTTGTTTTTTTTATTTCATGTATCCCGAAGAAAGCTTCTCTTCGAGTGTTCTTCCCACAGACAAAGTGATGGAGCTCAGAACCATCTCTGGGTCACCTTGAATCGTGATGATGCTTGTAATCACAACCAAAGGGTTAAGAAATTATATCACCTGAGTGGGCCATTACCCTGAGGGTAGCTTCGAAACCTAAATCAGTATTTTGAATGAGTAATCTTTGAGTAAATCAGCTCAATCTATCCGTGACCAGTGTGTGATTCGATCATATATACCGAATTGTAGGTTACCTTGTTTGTAGTCACATTTCAGTTCCTTGAAAGTAGGCAATTAGGATAATTGTGAGATCGTATCCCACTGATTGCTCCTATAATCGTGGAGCTTCCCCAACTAGGGATACCTTGCCATGCACATCTCTCATCGAGTACCACAAGCTTGTTAACAACCTTTAAACGAACCACACAACCTACCTGTGAATGCCGAAGGGCTCAACTATTCCCCTTATAAGGTCGTGATGAGTGATTATAGGTTCATAGAGTATGTTAAGGGTCGTAGACATTTAGTTATTGCATGGAAGATGTATAAGATGGATTGGAGCTCACCGGATCGATGGTCGAGATACAGGTGAGACCTCTTCTAAGCTCATGTTAAGGTTGGTATTCGGGTCGATGCTTGGGTCCGTTTGAGTTAGTTTATCCAGGTCGTACCCATTTCTCCCATTAACCACAAATTCTTGTTTTAACAAAAATCGCTTCGTCATATACAAGCTAAAGTTCTTGTATACATTGTGAATTTTATATTATTCCTAGTGCTTCTTTCAAGTGATACTATAAAATTTACATCAATTTACCTAACACAATATTATGACTATTATTTTTTAAAATGATATGAATTAAATTACTATATTTGATGGAGATCCAAAGTAGCCTCCGGTTCACCCCAAACCATGATGATGTCTGTAATCACCACCAAAGAAGAAAAGGATTAGGTCATCGGAGTGAGCTATCGCCTGAGGAATAGCTCCAATGCCGAAGTCAGTAGTTTGAGAGAGTATTCGTGAGTAAATTATCTTAATCAATTGTCTCATGTCCTCCCTTAGACTGTGTGTTTTTCGATAATATATTTTGAATAAAGTAAGTTACCTCTTTGATCAGAGCTTTTCAATTACGTGACAGTAGGCAATTAGGATAACTATGAGATCAAATCATATCCCTCCAATTGCTCCTTGAATTGTGGAGTTTCCAGAAGTTGGATACCTTCCCATGCACATCTCTAGTATACAGCTACAAGCTCCCTAATGACCTTAAAACCAACTTCGCAACTTGCCCATGGATGTCGTAGGTATTGATTGTCTCTTTTGGGATGTCGTGATGAGTGATTATAGCTTCATAGAGTGCGTTAGGAGTTGTGCACATTTAGTAGTGGCATGGAAGATATATGAGACAGACTTTAGCTCACTGGTTTGAAGGTCGTGGCCTGGTGAGACCTCTCCTGAGCTTATCTTGGAAGTTGGTGACCTGGGAGGTCGGTGGTAGGAGGTCACTACCCACCTTTCCTATTTGACTCGGTGACCTGGTGAGTCTGACTGTCAGGTATTAAGGTCATGGCTTGAGCCCATTTGGGTTGGTTTATCCAGGTTGTGCTCGTTTCTCCCATCATTACCTCTCTTTAGGCCTAGCGAGCTTGAAGTTTGTGGCTCCTAAATTACCATCTTTATGTTACAACCATTGAAGGGTCGCTCTATTTTTCTATTATGACTAGTTTTGGGAGGTGAAGTGCCTCATCAGTTTTGGCATTTACCTCGGCTCCCAACGTATTGGATCCTTTTCAGCAACCCAAATTACTCCTTATCTCATATAAATTAGGAGGCTTTTGAAGATTTTGTGATTTACCTACACTCCTTTCTTGCTTATGGAATCTCCTACTCGGAAAATTTCCTTTCTACAACATTATCAGCTTCCTTCTTGAATTTCTTTCTTTCCTCTGTCCAGCAAGTAACTTAGAGTTCAGAACAAGTGAGATTTGTTTTCCCTTCCCTTAACTGTTTTTCAGAAAATAAGTCTCATCATCACAGTCTTATCTGCTTAGAATGTCTTTTGTGTCTTTCCTCGAGTCTTCTGAGTCTAGCACTCCCTCTCTATGCCATCTCCCCTGCAAACCCAGAGAATGGGGTATTTTATTTGCCCTCAATCTCCGCTAAAGCTCCCTAAGTGACGAGTAAAGTTTACCATCCCTCAGAGTTAGAAGTCTTTTCTAAGTCTGCTTCCTTAGAACCCTCTGAGATTTTTCAAATCAGTGGGGAGAGGGGTTTAGAGAGGGAGGACATAGTCACTGCTAAGGAGTCTAAGGGCCCTAACAGTCGTCGCGATGGATACATAGTCCTACATTTAACCAACCTCAGAGGGGATGTTCTTCCACTTTATTTGCACAACATGTTTTTAGACATCTCTCCTTTTTTGAATTTCCCCATTGCACAGCTTGTAGCCAATGCTGGGCGAAAAATAATTGGGTTCATTACGACCTGTCATCTCTACAGGTTTCCAGTTTCCATGGAGTTCTTTAGATGTATCTTCGAGGTCAGTGTCTGCTCGGTATCGAACAAGATTGGTGTAGGATACATCCATTATAACACTAGGTACAAACTAGTAGGTCCTTTCCAATCCTCCGGTAGGGACTGGAAGGATTCATTCTTCTGTGTGAGGCTTCCCAACAATTTGGTCTAGTCCGAGTCCTACCCAGACTGGAATTTGAATAGGACCTTTTACAATGGTTTCCCTACCTTGGCTGGCAAGTAGGAGAGGAATAGGACCATTTTGATTCGCCTTGCTTGCTTTGACATTGAGAAGGTCGGATGTACGCAGCCAGTGTGGCCTGTCCCTTTTCTTCACTCTCTTGGATTATGGAGTCGAGTAGATCGTGACCTCTCCTCCCTTACGAGAGCTATGGGGATTCATCCTGCCAGTAGGGATTTTCCCTTTTGGTTTCAAAAACTCTTTTTTCAACTTTCTTGTAGACTAACAGATCTTTTTTCTTTGTTTTGGTAGCAATGAAGACCGCCTAGCTCTTGAAGTCTACTCCCCGAGCTGCCGGTGCCTCTTCTACTGCCATTGCTGGCGACACTGTCGGTGGCCCTTTTGCTACGAATGCTACTGCTCTGACCTTTGGGGGGGGGGTCTTCCCTTAAGATTCCCATCCCCCAGATCCATCGCATAAAGATTGCCTTTGCGGGCCGTACTCAGACTGCCCTGAAACAGAATGCTGAAGCTGTTACTTTCCCATATGCCCAGAGACCCACAAAGATTCTGATTTCACCTTCTTCTCAATCTACAATACCTAAAAAGAAAAACTCCTCCGACCTCTTTGGTGAAGGGAAAGGCGCCAACAACAACAAAATAGGGGCGGAGTTCAACAGTTGCGCTCCAAAGGAGGTCGGGGAATCTGTCAATGGCCTCCCACACTGATGATGCTAGGATTTATGCCTAAACAAGCTATCATTTTCTGAGAAAAAGTTTAAAAGACTATATTCTTAATAAGTAATTTTATACATGTTAGCATAATATGCAATAAGGTCCAAATTGATTTAAATAGGTGATCTATGTGTTGGGACGTTCAACATAGTAAGGTATGAATCACCGGAAGTTTAAATCATAAGGAATTAGTTCTTGGCCGATTAATGGAATTGGGCGCTCCATTTAACATAGGTCATAACACATTAGTCTCCTTTAAGTAGGGTGACTTACCGTTAGTTATTGGGTGGTGCTCCCGGACTATGTGTTAGCACAGTTTGTATATGTAGAACGGGACCATTCAGTGATTGTTCTCTAAAGGTACTATCAAAGAAGGGAGAACTAAGATCACTATTCCTGTTGCGTGGACACGTCCCCATGACATGAGTATGGGTTGGTGATCTGGCGAAGCTAGTGCCCTGTGCTTTGATATGTTATGGGTGAGATCACATTATGGAGATCAATAGCCTTGTATGTCAGGTACTCGGAGTTAGTAAGCCAAGGCAGACTCATATAATAGGATTTCTATGCCATTTCATTTATGAGATGGGTTATTCGCTCCCTTGTGTGTTGTTCTTAGTTGGAGCACTGAACCCGAGGCCTCGGTAGTACAATTGTTATTGTACTAAATATTCTTCTAGTGAATTTTAATTGTTATTCAGTGGTAATAGAACTAGATACTTAAGGATGGTAGCTGCAACTGAGTAAGGTGATAGTATGCAAGACCTAAGCTCAATAGTGGATGTTACATAGAAGGGCGAATGTGTCATTACACTTGTAGGTCAAAGACTTAGGGTTGAGATTTATCTCAACAAGCCTTCTGTTTCTACAGCAATGTATCATGGAGTACATCATCTTCTTATGGTGAT
>JAOXNR010000901.1:0-10529 GCA_028571225.1 Parsonsia alboflavescens
TTAGCATTTGCATGTATACATGTACTTATTATACATTAGTTGCCAGAAATATGCTCTAATTAGAATAATTAATAAAAACATTATTTAGAAAACCTTCAAGAACTGTCTGCGCGGGCATCGAATTCAACCTTTAAATGGGATTTGATGATGACTTCGAGGATTAATATATAATTTGATATGGTATTAGGCTTTAAAACACCCCTAAATGATTTTGACAGCACTAATAACTACCCAATGCTATGTGTCACACCTGCAGATATCAAAATGCTGCAAATTAATCTCCTTGAAATAATTATGACCAATGTTAGTGGAATTCTTAATTAGCAATTGATATTAATGAATTAAGGCTTAATTACAGCTTCTAATTTCGTGTCTTTTCACCAGAAGAAAACCATTTCTTTCGGTTCGATCCATAGAAAAAGTCATTGATAATTTCTTTGAAAATGAAAGCTTGGATGCCACTAATTCATTTGATTAATTGATACCAAATGAGAAAATAAAATGAAGGTTGGGTTGGCACATACACAAATAAAATAAAGACTCAAAACCATTTATTATATATGTCCAAAAAAAAACTAGAAGATTATATAAATATAAATAAATATATATATATATATATTTATAAATATGTATGTGTGTGTGTCTGTTTATTAATAAATAAATTTAATATTATTAGTGTATAAATACACTACGTTTCTTTTGTTTATTTGTTTATTTATTTCATAGAGATGCTAATAGTGTATAAATATACTAAATCACCTTTATTTTATCTATTTAGTTTTTAGATAAACATTTAATATATAAATACACAAATCCTATTTAGTTTATATTTATCGCTACAATACTCAATCGTATAAAGATTTACCAATTATGACACAACAAGGATTTTGCATCCAATCCTACGTGAGATTGAACAGCGGGAAATTGGAACACACCTTGTCCCTTGAAGATCTTGATCCTTGCAGGTTTCTTGGATGGCTCACATGGTAATTTAGTTGGAGTTCGACCCGACCAACTTTGGTAAGAGTTCCAGCCACATCATTTGGCCCCCACTATTCCTTAGCTAGATCTTTCCTTTCTGTTCACAAAAACTCCCACAAATAGCCATTCATGAATCCTCAAGGAGACACGCATACCAATGCGATAACAACAGTCCAATTATCAATAGAAACTCTATTGGAAATGCAAGAAGTATCTCGATCTCAATGCCAAGACGAGCTTCTAGATCCAAGCCTCCGGTTTCTAAGCTATTCCTGACAACTTCAAAATGGCCTGAACAACACGACATGGAGAAGAAGATTTCGAAGCTTCTTCTAGCTATTCTGCATCATCAAGTCCATCAGTTGGACAAGCCGACATTGATGAGTAGCGGCGGCAAGCAGCTGAGGAATATGTCACGGAACGTGCTGAGTTTTGCAAGCTCAGGAAGGAATTCAAAGAATACCTCAATTACCGAGTGAGAAAAAATATGCATTCAGAAGAGTTTGAAGAAAGAGAAAAACTCCAAAAAGTAGAAAGATTGAAATCACAACAGAAAAGGCCAAACGCAACAGCATCTAAAACATAGACACCGTCTCGTAGGAAGCAGTCGATACTTATAGAGGTATCAAGAACACACACATCGTCACGTAGAAACCGGTCGATACCTGTGTTGGTATCGAAGACAAAGTCACAGCCGCATGGAAATCAGTTGATACCTGGTATCAGTCAACAAATGATACCGGCACAGAACGTTACACTAGTGGTGGAACAACCCCAATGATAGGAGCCACCTTGATCATATCATGTTATTTAGCTGGTTTTTCAAAATCTTGGGCAACGAAGTCATTATCTGCAAGGATTTATAATGACTCTTTCTAACCAACCCTGGGCACAGATCCAGAGCTACAGAAGGACATCAAGTATATAAATGAACAACTGGCTAATATTGGCCAGACCAAGGACTAGAGGCTGGTACCCAAGTGGAATGTACACTCAATAAATCCATTGTGTGAAGAATATCTGAGCGTAGAGTTTCCAAATTGTTTTAAACCACCTCCGATGGATAAGTATCGGGGAACCACAAATTCGAGGGAACACTTGACACAGTACACTATATTGATGACCATTAGAGCTGTTAATTGAGGCCAACTCGGCCCCAACCCCAAAGGGCTTGAGCATTTGAAGGGCCGGAACAAGCCAACCCTCAATTTTTATTTTATTTTATTTTATTTTTATATTATTATTATTATAATTTTGACAAACGTTGATTTGGTTACCATACAACTTAATGAGTGGAATTTTGGTGTTTAATTGGCTTGAATATTCAAAAGAATAATCATCACATCCAAATTCGAATGCATAGATAATCCAAAACTGAAACTGTAAGATAATTCTTCTAGGTCATCACTTGATCATTGACTAGCTACTGAAACTCATGGCATTTCCCGATCTATCAATACTACTTGATGTATAGTGTTATTCAAAGAATGGACTTATGTGATAATCATCTTTGCAAAAGCAGAATTACTAATTACATGTGCACACAAGTTTCACACTCTAGACTATTTCAATATTGGCCTGAAAGGGTAAAACATAGGTGTTTTATGTTGTTGCTGTTAGAAATTTAGGACTTCTGTTTTTTGGTTCCATTACATTTTTTAGAATAGAAACAGAGAATGAAAGAAAAGAAAATTAAGTTAAAAAGGCAGAAAACCAGAAATCCATTAAGCCCCGGAGCTTACCAACCAAACTTCCCTATTCCACAAAAGCCACCCAATAGATTAGGAACCTTACCTGAGATAGTCGGCGACAGCAGCAACGGAATTTGCACAATCGGTGGTTGGTGGGTTGGAGCAGTGGTTGGCGGCGCCGCAAGAGTGGTGGCGTAGGCGATGAGTGGTGCTAGACTATGAATTTTCAAATCTGTGAATCCCTTCCACAACAGAAAAGTGAGCAGTTGCTGTCAAGATTTCACGCGGTGCTTGTGGGTATGGAAATCTTTGCAGCCAAGGCTTTGGGACTAATACTGCAGCTCTGAGAACTGCTCTGTTCAACAATGGTGTTTCTAATACTAATCATCTAGGTTTGGAATAACCCATTTCTTGAATTTGGGGAAAGAAGTAGTTCTTAAGGATCGATGTTTGGATGTGAAATTTCCTGATGTCCAAAGTTTGAGAACAATGTGGAGGAGCTATCAATATGGATACTATTACGACAGTGTAGTGTTTGTTTGTGAGTGAGTAGTACTGTCTAAGTCTGTGTCTCCGTGGTGACTTTTGTAATTTGTTAGATTTTTTTTTTATTTTTTTATTTTTAATACCTATGGCCCCAAGGGCCAGTCCGACCCTCCCTCAGCCCTCATTGGCCAGCGGCCTTTAAGGGTTGGGCTAAAAAGCCCTTGATGTTATTGGGGCTGGGTTTTTTAAACCAACCCTGCAAAATTATGGGATAGCCCTAGTTGACAGCTCTAACGACCATCCATAAGGCAAACGATATGGTGCTGTGCAAATGTTTTGGAAATTCACCAGCGGCAAAAGGCTTGGAGTGGTACTCTTCCATTCTAGAGAAATCCATCACATTATTTACACAGATGGATGAGATGTTTTTGTAAAATTTCATTATAAGGAGTGCCCCCAAGAGGAATCAGTTCACTTGCACAACCTTTGATAGTATCTAATCGAGACATTGGCAAATTTTCTCAAAAGATTCAACAATGAGTCCACAAAGGTGGAGAGTTGTTCAGAGCAAACATACATCAAAGCTTTCTGTAATGCCATTGCCCTAGGGTCACATTCTCACAAGCTAACAGTTAGGAAGTCGAAAACAAATTCAAGAGCTCATTGACAGGGTTTACAAATGGATTAAAGGTGATGAGGTAAACCAAAATAAGGATGAGGCTTACAAGAAAGAGATGCGGGCCCAAGGATACTAAGTGGTTGAGTACGAAATTTGGTCAATAGGAACCAGTTATCAACCACAGAGAACTTTCAACCGGAGACAACATGATACCTCCGGTGGTGTTTCTACATATCGATGGCCGATACAATCAAACCAGCCTAATAAGGTACCCTTATACAGTCAATAGTCGTATTTTGCGAATACTTATCACAACATTCCAAACTCCAGACTAGCCACAATGTCTATCAATATGCATTACCCACCATCAATAACACACGCAACAGTTGGAGCTTCAAATCCTCCAGCACAGACAAGTTTTCGACCGCCACGTCCTTATGATTGAAACCACAATAGGAGCAGACAATCGGTTACATATACACCATTGAACATGTCGCGGTCTATCATTTTGCAAAGGGTTCAACATTTGGAGATACTACATCCCCCAAGGCCTATGAATGTACCTATGGAGAAACGCAATATGGATTAATATTATCATTACCATAAAGAGCTAGGCCATGTTACAAACGATGGTCATTATCATTACAAACGCAATACTACAACCCCCTAATATCACATTTTGTCTATATTACAGCAATATATGTTTTCTGAAAAATGGAAGAAAATGCATTATCACCTCAAGGATTCACTCTTGCAATTGCAAATGAATATATGCCAAAGATTTTTCAAGAGTATAGGACAATTGAAGAAGCATTGGATTTCTACAATGCATATGCATGGGAGTGTGGATTCAGTGCTAGGTCTAGTAATAGCAAGTATAAATCTGGCACAAAAGAAATGATATGGAAGAAATTTGTTTGTTCCAAAGAAGGGCAAACAAATGAAGGCAATCATAAAAGGTCAAAGGACAATCAATAACTATCGTATGAAAGAAATCGATCCATAGTTCGTGTTGGTTATAGAGCAAAGCCAACAATAGTGAAAATACAGATAGTGGGTACGTGATAAGTACACAGATCATAGTCTCAAATTTGAATCCCTCCAACACCTTCTGAATTGAAATGAATACGATTTACTTAACATTAGTAATTAGAAATAATATTTTTCTTAAAAAAAAAAAGAAGAAGTTTAAATATTTGTACAAAAGGAAACAATATATGGGGAAATGTTAAGATGTGCGAAGTCGCATACACTGCTGTGTGCGTCAAAGACAAATAAGTTGAAGTCGTTGAATTTCAAAACATTGGCCTGAAATGACGTTGTTTTGGATTGATTACAAAAGAAAAGTATCAGTGAAGGAAACACAGATAGGCCTGATAGTCTGAAAAATTTGCCTACTCCTTGTGTTAAACTAAGGTATCGACTAATGTTTCAGCCAACTGAAACATTGAGTTAAGGCACAATCACACTACGTCGAAACATTGGTCGATACCTTAGTTTAATACCAGATCGAAACATTGGTAGAAAATTTATGGTCGATACCATAGTTTAACACAAGGGAATCAGCTAATGTTTAACACCTTCGCAGATACCCCTTTTTTTTTCTTTTCTTTTTTATGAAAATCAATCCAAAATGAAATCATTTCACACCAACGTTTTCAAATTCAACCATGTCAACTTGTCCTTCTTTGGCGCACACAACAGTACGTGCAACTTCGCACATCTTAGCATTTCCCCATAAATATATAAATATATTTTATATTTGTATATATATATATACACACGTATGTATATATATTTAGCATTTGCATGTATACATGTACTTATTAAACATTAGTTGCAGGAAATATGCTCTAATTAGAATAATTAATAAAAACATTATTTAGAAAACCTTCAAGATGAACTGTCTGCGCGCGCATCGAATTCAACCTTTAAATAGGATTTCATAATGACTTCGAGGATTAATATATAATTTGACACAGTATTAGGCTTTAAAACACCCCTTAATGATTTTGACAGCACTTATAACCACCCAATAGTACGTGTCACACCTGCAGATATCAAAATTCAGCAAATTAATCTCCTTGAAATAATTATGACTAATGTTAGTGGCATTCTTCATTAGCAATTGATATTAATCAATTAAGGCTTAATTACAGCTTCTACTTTTGTGTCTTTTCACCAGAAGAAAACCTTTTCTTTCGGTTCGATCCATAGAAAAAGTCATTGATAATTTCTTTGAAAATGAAAGCTTGGATGCCACTAATTCGTTTGATTAATCAATACCAAAGGAGAAAATAAAATGAAGGTTGGGTTGGCACATACACAAATAAAATAAAGACTCAAAACCATTTATTATATATGTCCCAGAAAAAAAAGATTATATAAATATATATATATATTTATATTTGTGTGTGTGTTTGTGTGTGTTTATTAATAAATAAATCCAATATTATCAACTTAAAATGGATCTTGGAGATGATAAATTATGTCCAAACCATAAATAATTAAGAACACGTCCGGATGTCGTCATTTTCATCAGCGGCAGCACCACAAGTGTTTAACCACTGATCACTTTTTGATGAACAGCGGGATATATCCTTGAATACACTGTCAAAATCATGCACGTTTTAGTTTACTATTAGTAGATTAGTTATGCTTGAAACCATTACTTATGTAATAATCTCATCATTTAAAATTGAATGTTCATTTTTTACTTAAATACAAAATTTAGAAAGAGTACCATCAAATCTTAATGATATCAATTTCTTTATAAAACATTTACTAAGTTAAAAGATGAGACTTTCAATTTCAGATAAGGGGAGTAATAATTAATGGAGACCTAGGGAGTATTAGGGGCTAAACTTTAAAAAATTTTAACTGTCCAAGAATTTGGTTTAAACACTGTACGCCATCCATATCCAAAGTCTTAGTTTCTAAAACTTAAGTTGGGCAAGGGTCAACAGCAGGCTGGGCTGCTCTTATTGATAGTGCTTGTCTCAATTGTCTGCTCGATCATTTCTTGCAAAATGGTAGTTTTTGATTAACTAAGAATAAATGCCTTAGATTTCCTTTTTCTGATCTTCATGTATGTATATGTTTGCTAACATTTGGTATCGATTAATTTCCACAAGATCTCTAGCTAGAATATGCTTATCGAATTTTTCCTTTTAATTTACTTTTTCATTTATGTCCCTGGAAAGCAGATGAAATCAAGAAACATGAAAAAACATATACATGTACTCATTAAAATTGACGGATTTTATTCTTTAGCCATTGTAAAGGAAAAACAAATCTTGCACGACAGTTCATCATGATACAAATTCCTTCTTTGTTTGTTTGCTATTCTTTATTTACATTGGAAAGTTTAGAACCCACCTTCAGAATCGACTTCAGGGGTCTTGATTTTTCAGCCACAGTTCCAAATGCGGAATCTGGCCATTCTTTTGACATGATTTTGTTGGTTGTAGGTGTTGGGATTATTTCTACATTTTCATTTATGCTCACCATCTTCTTAGGAGCTCTTGCTTTTGGTACTCTCTCTTCCTCCTCCCCCTTCGGATCATCATCTTTCTCTTCAACAATTGACGGTGAAAAATGATGACCGGAGGCAGTATCTGTATCCTGCGACTGCTCTCTGTCACAGCTTCTGGGGTGGTGATCGATATAACTGGCAGAGTCATCCTCATCCACTTCTTTGGCTTGTGATCCTTCTTCTATCATGGATCCATAATCCTTCGATGCTTGGAAATCAGGCATTTCGGTTGAGCTTTGGCAATTGAAACTGCCCAATCTGACAGGCTTGGTTGCTTGTGCTACAAGAATTTTCCTGATCGAATTGTGTAATCTTTGAAGAATGAGTAAAACGTTGTCAAATAGGCTTCCGAAGATCCTAGGGAAGAGGGCTGAGGATGGCTGCAGAGAAGCAGCCGCACGTGCACTGAAGTTGAAGATCCTGCTGCAGAGGGCTATCCCTCTGCAGACAGGACAGCCTATAGGTAGGATGGAGACCAGAAGCGTGTGGCAAAACCCAGGATTTTGGGGGTTGAATTCTGTTG
Source organism: Parsonsia alboflavescens (assembly GCA_028571225.1). Classification (NCBI taxonomy): domain Eukaryota; kingdom Viridiplantae; phylum Streptophyta; class Magnoliopsida; order Gentianales; family Apocynaceae; genus Parsonsia; species Parsonsia alboflavescens. Next base: position 7,836 of record JAOXNR010000901.1, read on the forward strand.
GGTCCATTTCTACATTGGTTTTTCCGAAGATGATTATAAAGATTTGTGCCGATTTCTTGCAATAGTCATCGGAATCCAAAGAGGCAGAGGTACTCTTTCTTGTTCCAGAGAGATTCCAAAACAAAATGACAAAGTAATTAGTAGTCTTCCTGTTCCGGAAATGTTCTGTTCTTTCCTTCGAAGCTTAGAAAAACTCATTTTGAAGTCTTTTCAGGAAGCAAAGTTACAAATTTAATTGCTTCGGATGTCTCAGAACTTGACTGCAGAGAAGGCAAAGATCAACAAATTGCTTGCTACAAACTTTAATTGCCGTAACACTGAAAATGAAAGCTACCGTTTACGTGATAGATACACCTTTTTGTACTATTTGTAATCGGAGGCACCTTCATAGCCCCAGTCATAGTTTTACCTGCATCCTTCAAATAATAAGAGAAGGCCCAAAGAAATGGTCCAAAGTTCTAAGAAATATCCATCTCATTTTCTTTTTCTTCTGCAGAAAAATTTAGCAAATACTTAAAGAGTAAATGTCACGTTTGATCCCTAAAGTATTTTGAAGGATAATTAGAAGAGGAGCTAAGGTCAAAAATAAAATAAAATATATTATGGAGTAAAAAAGATAAAATAATTGAAAATGATTAAAATCAAAAATAAAATAAAAGGTGGAGGAGTAAGATATCAATCTTTCATATTATTATAATTGAAAATTTGAGTTTAATTAAATAAAATAATTATAATATAAAATTCATGTAAACAAAAATCCTTAAAAATTATAGATATGTCATTATTAATTTTGAAAAAATATATATATTTATATAAATATTTATATTTATATAAATATATATATATATATATTTATTTATATATTTACAATCAAAATCAATATTGGGAAAGAAAATTCCCAAAGGAAATTCTGTTTTATCTTTAAGATGCTTACTAAAGGTTGAAACTAAGAGGCTATTTATAGTGTTTAAACATTAAACTAAGTTTACAAAAGTGTATAATTTGATATGTGAAAAACGGAAGGGAAACGCTGCGTTTTGGGCATGCATCAGGATTGATCGGCACCTGTCATTGTGCCAGTTGCTGCGCCGGTTAATTTCTGGAATTCTGCGCCAGCTTTGTTCCTTCGATCGGCACTTGTTGTCCAGCCCGTGTCCTCGTCGATAGATCTCAAGAACATCCCGAACCTTGGAAATATCTGGTGCCAATTGCTGTCGGTCACATGTTGATGAATTTGAGCAAAGCAAGCTGCTGAAGCTAGCAGCTCACTTGATTCATTAACCATGAATGACCAGTTATTCAGTGGCATGAATTGTGCTGCAAAACAAGTAGCTGATATAGGCTGCTCAAGTTGCCGCTCATTCGGTGTCTCCATTGAATTGAGCAAGCAGCTCATATGATTCAATCGATGATGCATTTCATAGCTTCAAACAGGCTGCTCAATTAATTGAAACAAGCTGCTCAATTCATTTAAATTTCAACTTGTCAAAGCTGGAAAATTCAGCTTGAATTTCAGCTTATTCAAGCTTTATTTTCAAGCTAGTTCTTAGACCATTCTTCTTCTTCTTTGGTGCTTGACTTCATGTGTTTTCAAGCCCTTTTCACTCATCTTCTAGCCTAAACTTGAAGTTCAAATCCTTGTACTTAAGCCTCCATTCTTCAAGCTTAGTTTCTTCAACGTTGGCATCATCGCCATGTTGTCCTTCTTTGATTTGCATCGACGCTGTCCTTCCTTCTTAATGCTTGAATCCACATTCTTGTATGCAAAATACAAGTCTTTGTACATAGCCTCATTGCATAGCTTCTTTGGGTATATATCATTCCCCCTCACCTCAAAAGGATCGTCCTCAAATCTTCAAGTCCTACATAGAAAAGAGAATTATTACTAACAATAATGGAATAATCAAAAGAGTACTTACCGAATAGCCCCAAGATATCCTTCATGGAAGCTATAACTTGATTATGCCTTACAATACCCTTCTTTAAAAAATAGTCTCTCCTTGATTGATATGTATTCCATTTCCACTACATGAAACTCATTAAAAGAAATAGCATAGACAAGGAATACAAACTCATTACGGAAACAAGGAAAACGAATTCTATCGTTCAAATCACAACACATAAATTCCATTGGTCTATGACCCCATAAACCATGATATGAAAGTTCTCTAAACCTTGAATTCATATTCATTAAACTTAAGAAACAATCCATTACCATAGCATATACATGCCCTCCATAAAAATCATCAAACATATGTGTAAAAAGATTAAGAAAATACCCTTCACATATGGTAGAAGTCATTAATTCATCAAGATGGACATCATTATTCTCTTTAAAAAACAGAGGATATTTCAAAAATTTCTAAAATCTCAACATATTTCTATTCTTGGCGCGAAACTCAAACTGTAACATCATGTAGTCCCACTAATCATGCCAAATAAAGATTAAACTCGTAGTCATCACATTGTTTTCATCAACATTAAGCCTTTTAACAACACTAAAGATCTAATTTTCATCATGACATTGACATATTCTTTCACAAGAATTCAACAAATATTCACCAACTCGTATAGGCTTCCTTTTCATATGTAGTCCTAATACATGCTTTCTAAACAAGATATCCAAGATTCTAGGACTATCATATCTCACCAAATCAACTTAATGATTCTCAAGATTCAATAATTCCAAGACAT